>JAAAKL020001950.1:0-28235 GCA_010016065.2 Carybdea cf. marsupialis auct. non (Linnaeus, 1758)
CTGTAGACAGCAGACTAGACACTGAGGCACAGATAATGCTTCAATAGCCGGACTATCCAATGGAGATAAAAAAAGACCAGTAAGATCCACCAGAGGATATCTCTGTAGACAGCAGACTTAACACTGAGGCACAGATAATGCTTCCATATCCGGACTATCCAATGGAGATAAAAAAAGACCAGTAAGAGCCAAAGTTGGGTCAACCTGCGCACAGATCTCTTAATCCAGAGTATGGACCAAACAACCTACGTCTTTCCAAACGAAAGCCAAAGCTAAGGAGGATGATGTCATTGAACGCCTTCAGAGGACACCTTCAGGGTCAGTGGGGAGGTGTCATGGAGCAGCCTTCATCTGACTTCAATATGGTTCCTTTATATTATTCATCAACATTTCAGAACATTCTAGAATGTTCTTCCAAGTTCTATAAGTTTCCAGAACCTTCCAGAAGTTTCTATAGAACACACTAGTGATTTCCAAAATGTTCTGGAATGCCCTAGGACTTAATAAGGAGTTCTTATAAACAAACCGAATTGTATGTAAGGCAGGAAGGCAGGTAATTTTCATCGAAGCAATGAACACAAGCTGTAAATAGAATAACTAATGATCTGCCAATAAAATATCTTCTAATGAGCAACCTCTCATCTCCATAGAATACAACATATTGTATCCTCCTGTCAGGCCTTGACACGCCGCCGCCTTTACACATGTCGGCCTACAATGATCCTCTTACGCTTTTGCGATCATTATCATTCTTATCTTAATCTCCCGCCTTAAAACTGACCTCGCACCTAAGTACCAGTAAGCTCATCCAAAGCAGCCTAGATAAAGCGCAGTTCTTCCTTACATCAGATACAAAATCACCGAAATCACCTTTTCCTCAGTACGCTCTACGACATTTAAATCGGTATCAGTGATACTGAATGCAAACTGGAATGTATACATGAAACTAGCGAAAATTGCTCGATCTATTTAGCCTTGTTTACACTGCTTCATTCACTCCTCGTCCCTCGTCATTTACTTGCCCGACTATTTGCCTGGTCGAATACTCATGTTGCAATTCGTCACTGTTGACCATGGCTTTGATGGCGACCGATAACCGAGGATTCTTAATCGATAACAGCCTTGAATATACGCAAGCACTCCATTCTTCTTCAAAATGGATCGCATTTGTCTAGAAAATAGTATCATCGTTCGCTCTAATGAACGTTTGAACACTTACACTCAAGAACCTCTCTTTACCGTCGCCGACGAGCGTTCAGCCATCTAACTTGAGGTAAAATAGCGACTTCCGTGTTGGTACGACTGGAACAAATGAAAAATTGCCTCGTTTCGATTCTATGATTTATAATTCTCTGGGTGCACAGCGATCCTGTTGATCGCTGGAAATGAACAAGGGCGAACAAAGAAACTTGTTGGAAGTATTGGTGCAAGATCATGCTCGCACGGCCAACTTAGAGCAGGATAATCATTCTATATGGCTTTCAAATTAAATTTCTACTCTCCTAGCAAGCAAGGTCAAAAGTGTATGCACGAATGCTACGCGAAGTTCAAGTGATTACAACACTCTGACGTGCAAAATGCAGTTGCTGCTGCTTTTAACTAACTGAAAGAATAGAACGCGTTTTATTTCATCGCCCGCTGTATTCAATTTGAAAAGGGCACTCATACGAGTTTATTCGTACGACTTCACCTTTACATAGAATTAAATCCTCACCAAACTGATTCTGCAATTTTTAGTATGCTCGAGTGTTAATAAAGATGTGTTTAAAAATAATGAGCTAGAATCAATCTATGACTACAGCTTTTAAGTGAGGCATGTTACACATGAGAAGCACATGACTGGGGTTGATTATTTCCAAATATCTATTGAATAGGAATGGCTTATCATCAAAGTTTATGTCGACAGATAGGGAGACAGGGCTAAAACCTGTCAAATTGGTTGACGTACATCATGAATGATAAGCAGCCCTTGTCGATGTGCAGCTTGTGAACATGCTGCAGTGTATCAATCGATCGTTAAAAGGAAAAACGAATTCCACACAGTTAGCGCGTGCAGTCAAATAATCAAGACTAGCAGAAATACACAAGGTTAATAATTCATGCCATTTGCTTGATGACCTGGTTGAAATTATTTCAATTGAACAAAAGGCAGAATTGGACCAATGCACTGACAACGTATACTGCAACACGGTCCAGCAAATTACAGGACTGACCACATGAAATGATTTACCTGACGCACATGATGTCAATACAATCTGCTCATGCAAAGACATTCTTGACATAATACATCTGACTGCAGGACTTGAAACATTTGAATATATTCTTCGCTTACAATGACAAATATCTACAAACGGAAATGCTCAAAGTAGACAAGAACAGGTAAAACTAGACCCAATGTAAACACAAGCAAGTGTGGAAATAGCAAGGGCAGAATGTTGGCAGTAGTAAAGGCTCGATTTTGTGCCAATTGTGCTTACCGAACTAAAAGCTGACAATTCAGCTTTCTTTAGAAATATACAATTGTGCAGAACGCTGCATTCGGGTAAGTTAACCTATTTGCAAATTGTTGACCTAACGGTAGTCGAACAATAGTAATAACGTCACGTTCCAGGCATAATACTCTGTACTGCATGAATAAATCATGGCATTTTCAGGCATTTTCTGGCGAATACAATCACTATTTCATCCGTCTCCGTTACCATCGCTATTCTCGAAGTGTAATGTCTACTTCGGGTGACAATTGAAATAGGGCAATAAAATACGAACAAAAAACATGAACTTCACAGAGAAATCTAGCGTAGAAACCTTGACTGAAATAGACTAGAAACATGTTGGGTTTTCCTACCTCCATTTTCAAGAATCAATTTCACATCCATTCAAGTAGCACGAGCTTCTTCAAGCATACGAGAGAACCTATTCAGGAGCGGGGACACTCAAAACATAGGAGAAACGCAAATTCGAGTTGTGCACTTAAACTGGAAGGCTTCTACTATTAGTTGTGGCCATCGTTTTAGAAAGGTTACGATGTCACTGTTGCCCTATTCAAGGCAACATATAACGGCGAGTGATTTTCCGATGAGTAATTAAACGATACCGGGTACCCATTCACAGAAAGCACTTAATGAAATCCGGAAATTGTTTAACCGGGGCGCCAAATCGAGCATTTACGTTTAGTAACCTTTATGTAAACGCAACGAGGGAACCAAAACTAGCTGAAGATCCTTGACTAGGCATTGTCAGAGGAATGTATCTTAAAAATAGTGAACCATTGCATTTGAATGCTACAATCATATCAAAGGCCAGAAATCTATCTTCCCTTGAAAAAATACTACCATAACCTTGTGATTAAACTCTATCTTTAACATTACCTACTTCAACGAAATACGATGAAAAGGCCTGACGTCAACCTTCGCCTAACCATCTTGGATACGAACTATAAAAAACATCGGCTTCGTATCAACAAATTATATACTCGCACATCGATAATCAGAATACGTGTGTCGAGTACGTATTGAACTGGAATATCAGAAACACGGAGCCTAAATAACAAAGTGCAAAACTTCATGTTTGATTAATATTGATTACAGGTACTTGATAAATTATTACAGAGCATATTCAAAAAAGACTCATCGGGTTTCAGTAGTTATTGATGCAGTATTACCTGGCAGCTATAATATACCAATTGGTACCTGTTAGTCAGATACGTGATCAGACGTTCACCTACGGCTTACTTCTGACATCTTAACGCTTGAACGGCGAACCTAAATAGCAGCCAACCTGCAGGCATTTAAAAAGTGAGCCAGAATCTGTTTAGCAACCAAAACGATTGGTACGGATTATATCTCCAACGCAGCAATTGATCATTGCTATTGTTACCAGGGGATCTTGTCTCATTTGGCCATAAATATATGGAAGTAAAAAAAGAGAAGAACGTCCAATTTTCGCGAAATTATCTCCAGGAAATTGACAGGATAGTACCACCCTAAAAGAGTTGGAATCACCGATGGCGTTAGTTAACGATTACATAATATATAAGGCATAAATCTGCCGATGTTATATTTTAATTTCTTTAACGAATTAATAGCGCTCTAGTGTTAGACCATTTACTGTTATATTTAGCTCATCAATACCAAGCATAGCCCAGAACGAAAGCCTTTTACGAATGTCTGGTGCATAGGCGCTAAATTTTATTTTCGGCAACAAAAGTTTGGGAACCACTGATTGAAACTATTGATTTCAAAATGTTTACAAACCAACAGCGGCTACGTATGATGCACTGTAAAAAGCGGTGAACAACAAACATGCTGTTTGTTCGTAAAACTACATAAAAGAAAATCGCAAAGCTGTGATCATTGTAAGGAGTGGTAGCAATTCTGCCCTAATGGTATGCAAATCGATACTAGTTCAAGAAGTTACAAATACACATAAGCTCTGTAATGCGCAGTTAAGAACAACAGGATCAAAACAAGAGAAATGCCTCGTCAGGAAGAAAGCCCCAACAATGTCTGCATTTATGCCGGCATGCTAGTAGATTATCACGATATACCGGGCAACTGTTGTGGAAACACTCTCAAAATTACTGTTTGCATTGTACTAGATAAAACTGAGGAAAGCAAAGTCTTCCTTACTCTTTAGATAGTGTAATAAACCTTTCTTTCTTTCTTTCTTAATAAAAATCAACCGCTTTTAGTTCTACTCCCAAACGTGATTATAGAAAATGACAAGGAGTGGTGTGGATGTTCTGTTGAATTTCATACATGCTGGTGGAACTCCAACTGGCCATAGGATGACAGTAAAACATATACTTTACTTGCTAAACATCAACATACTTTCAATAGGGACGCAACAGTGACACATTCATGATATTGGCACTCTCAATACGAGTAGTTTTGAACATTTCTATATTGCACGATGCTTTATTCGAAAAAGAAAGCGTTCCGCCCTGTAATATTTTGCGCTTCAAAAACCAAAGAACCAGCTACCACTTTTTGTGCAACGGCATCAATTATAAAGTAATGTCCGAAAATCAAAATTTCGAAATATCCGCATCTAAAAAGGGGATAAGCTCCATCAGAACTAGGCATGCCAATGACAGTAAATGCAGATAAACAGGGGCGTACGAACAGTAAAATGTATAAAATAATCATCTGTGTTATTCTACAATTCCTTATTGTAACAAGGACTGTAGGATTGCAAAAATGCTATCCACATGAGATCAGTGTCATTTGACAAAAGAGCAGGCTTCTAATGCGGCAAAGTAGCAACGGGGACGTGGAGTTGGGGGTGGGACAGGGGGCTGCTCGAATACATCATAACTGTAGTTGTAACTTAGCTTTGCATTTAAATAAGGCTACCAGGATACTGTTTGGTGGTTACACACTTGTGCTACGTGTTGCGGCGAAAGGATGCCGCTCCGTTACGGTCAAAATATTCTTAAACGACCATCAAAACTTGAATAGAGGGTCCGCAAAAGCCCAAATTAACATGCAATACTATGTAAATTCAAATACCAGGGTCTAATACTCGAACACCATCTCTCAGTTATCACGAACAGTACGCCTTCGATTATCAAGAAGCCGCATATTCACATTGGCGGTTTGGCCGTATGACCACGCCAACGCTATTTGTATACACTATCATACTTTATGAACAAGAGATTATCGGGTACATTACCTTCTGTTAAAACTAAAGTGATATGGGCAAGACAGACTCAGATGTATAAAAATGTCGCCTCAGCATGCTTTACGGAATAAAAACCCTCTTCGCATGACAACCCCTGCTCGAGTTGCCGCTCCAAAGAAAGAAACGTTTTTAGTCACGCTTCCAATTTCATCATGTACAAAGGCCTTTACATATTAACACGACGATCCGCGAATACTGAAACTGAGTAGGCATTGGGTTACGAACATCAATTACAGCGACAAAAATTCTTTGTAGGCTTCTAAAATAAGGAACATTAGAGCAACTTTGAAATCACTAAAACAACTTGTAAACTATTGTGGGTGAAACTGCGAAATGATGAGAAGGCAATAAACGTGGGGGTCATTCCCAAAACTATAATTAGACATGTTTACTTACATAAAACATAAAGAAATACTCCTTAACTATGTACTCCGACTAGCGCGCATTTAAGTTTCCCATCTTAATCGAGAAATACCCTCGCGTAAAGGCCGACGTAACGGTTGCTTTGGACAGGTTACAAAAGTCGCTGTAGAAATTTCACGGCTCACGAAAGCTGTGTTTGACAAGGTTGCAAATTGCAAAGATAAACAATTCAGTAATGTGTCAACATAAAAGAACGTAATCCCCAAAATTCTCCACAGCTATTTGATTCTGGCTTCAAATTAGCGGCCGATACTATCCATCAATTCTCAATTCTGAAATAGAAGGGCATCTGAACGGACAAAACATACTAATTACCATCTCAATATTCGCTCATATTGTAACTATGTCACAATACACATTCATTGTGCAGGATAACGTCAATCACAGGTTTCTACTCCGAAAGTTACGCTCACTGCTTCCTTAATTATATGTTTACTTATAATACCACCACTTATCACAAGTTGACTTGATCGATTCTAATACTAATCCAATCCTGCTATATCGTATCTCTCTACTTACATTACTTTAATACATCACTGGCCCTCGCAAGATCTTGGCACCAAGACAACCAAGATGTCGCTTATGTTCTCCGTTTCCCTTTTCTCATGGAACACAATAAACACGACTTCGCGCTAGCAACACTTTAGGTTGTCAACGAATAATTGAACTGTTTTCAGCCATGGCGATTGCAAGGATCGTTATAAATGTAATGGTACCTGAGCTGATGGACCCATTGGCCAAAAAGAGTGTTTCGGTCGCCATGCTGTAACGCAATACATCCTAGTAATGCTGGTAATACAACCTAATAAAGAAGGTAGCAAGCAATAGCAGCTAGTAACCACGGGCACCCAGCAACCAACAAAGACCAATATGCAGCGGCGAGCCTCAACCAACCGAGCGCAATCAGATCTAACGTAAAATATAAGGATTCGCATTCAGAAGAACTGGATTGCTCAAATCTTGGCCTTTCCAGTATATTCTGACCTCAATACCCTCCCATTTGGTAATCTCAGTTTTTTATGACAAAAATAATGTTTATCCTTGCATTATCCATATATCACACTGCCAAAATACGACTTTAGAGTTGCTGATTTTTATCCAGATTCTAAACGAGCTTGACAGAAAACCTCCATAAAATCTTGAAGTTGGATAAGCAAAACTGGGTAGAACAATGAATTCCACGATCATGCTTGCTTGTTAATGCCTTGCAGAAATATTTTCTGAGCTTTAGCATCTATGTTTTTAATGTTAACATCAAAAATAGCAATTTGAATTACCGTTACACTTTAGTAATCACTTAACCAAAATAAAGAAGCAGTAAGGGCAAGTTGTTGGCTAAGATCTCACCGACGGGTTGTGTTTAACCAACCTCTTTGACTTTAAACAGGTTCCAGTGTGAGAAATAATCTACAAAAATGTACAATGTTAACAGCGGTAACTGTTGTCAAAATCAAATTTGACATCCTAGAAGGTTACTGCTTTAAATATTACCCTGAGTAAGCGATGAAAGAAATAAATTGTGTATTACAATTACATGCACGCGCAAATGACAAGAAGAATTTCATTCGATATGAATGTATGAGTAGATGCGTATCTTCTGGTAGGCGTTAACATTGTTCGGTTGATCAAAATGAGGCTACAGCATTCATGTCCAGACTCCGACTGGCTTGTGTCTTCGCTGTGGCCTCTGGGACCAAAATCGTGGTGAGGCTTCAGTGACTACATAATGTCCAAATCTGAAGCTATGGCAGCTGAATGGTGACGATAAAGTTACTAAATCTTTAAAAAGTAACCTACTGGTACCAAACAATTGACCGCTTCTGTAGCACGGTACGTACGCAATAAATATGGCTAGCTACGAACAGGCAGCAAGGCCAAGGTTGTCTTATACATCGAGTGTCCTAACGAGTCGGAGTGACAAATTGATCCGACTAAGCTTTTTGCCGAAGTTAACATGGCAAAGGGAACTGGAGACTAAACTATTCCAAAACAGGCAACGACAGCCTCCTACTGTATCTGAAACGCAAAGGAAACTTAGAAACATTCTTCTAACTCGATACGACCCTCCGCAACCTGCCATAGTTTTCCTTCTTCTGAATTCTCTCCGCTCTCGTTTGAAATAAGACCTTTCGATTCCAATGCACTTTGAATTAAAGCCTTTCTTTCTATCATCGTTTCTTCAGCAGTCTGCCAAAGTTGATTCGTAGTCTCCACTTGGTCCTCTGCACTAATTTCATCCTAAAACAGACATTAAAATACCGAACAATTGTAGGAATGGACTCAAACATCTAATACGTAATTCTCTTAAGATATATGGATCACTCTAATACTGTCGGAAGAAACAGAAAAAACCAGATAGGCTCAAAACTTGATGCGAGTGAAGGAAACTGTAGAAGTTTTTATCTGGCATTCTAATGTTTGTCTGCAGAACTATTAAGGGTCCGTGGAAACCACCTGAGCTTCTGTGCAGTCAGGCATCATCGTTGGCATAAACAGGTCTACTGGAAAAGCTTGGATGTAAAAATTTACTTAACTTAACCTTAAATTAAGAGTATTGGTGGGCTTAATGAAAAAATTCATAAACAATTAAACCTAAATAATAGATGTTTCAACGCACTGAGTGCACCATAGTGGAGTTTGCGTATAGTCGCCGAAGTTGACGGATCCCCTTTATAACTAAGCAACAAATTCATATGCCACCTAAACAAAGCTATATAATCTACTGTCCTACGGCTGTCAAGTAAACTGAAGTTTTTATAAAACAAGGCGTATAAAAAATGTGTTACCACCGGAATTCGAACCCGTCACCCACGCACTCACGCCGTGTTGCTATACCAACTGAACTGCGGTTAGCCAGATGAAAATCTACTCTTTCCCCCTGGTGACCTGCTTCTCTGTGTTCTGTGTTCTGTGACCTGACCATGGAGGAATTTAATCTCGCCAAGTCTTATGTTGAGCTTTGACAGGAACTTCTACTATGGGTGATTTAAAATATACAAAGGCTTCCAAGTTTACACTCATCACGTGTATAAAAATATGGCATATACAACATCTATATACAGACACCCGCTAATACAACACGTACATTCATCTTCTACGTGTAGATATGAACTCCACTGTTTATGGAGAAAGTCGTACGGGAAAAGATCCTTATGTTGATAGAGCCTTTACATGATGAAGAACTGATTATGATCACTGTTGTCTGTGCATTTACACTACTAAGTCACAAATCATACTTATCGGGACCTTCATCTGTTTAAACAGCACCTACCAAAACTACTCCTTTTTCACTGTAAATTATAATAATAAAGGAATATGGAAAATAAACAAAAGTATCCTCCCAAGATAATGAACATGTCCCATATTCCAATTTACTAATATGTGCTGCACATAAGTTGATGATAATTCACGGAGCTAACAGTTATACCGAAGCTGTCAAAAAACGTGCAACGAATTCAATGTAATCATTTACGAAACGAAAATACGGTGAGTAAATTTGCATCACTCTATGTCGATTACATGTATCTGGTGACTACTGCAAACTGACTAAATCTCTCCCTGCTATTTAAAACTTGCGCAACAGTAGTATAATAGTAATATTAATAATATAAATAATAATAGTAGCATTAAAATCACACGGCACATAAGATCGTGGTGGAGATATCCTTTCTTTGCTAAGAAAATACCAACGGAAGACAGAAATCGAGAATGCAATTGAGTAACGGTTTTCGTGAAGAGGACTTGAATCTACTTCTTGCAATACAATTTATTTAGAAACAATGGCGAACTTCTTCAAAAACCATGAAAAAACCAGGTTAGATAGTTTGAATTCACAATAGACTTAAACGAACTGTCTGTGTTGCAAACAACACGGTAGGAAATGGAATGCAACTGTACCCTTCTAATCAAAACGATGCATTTTTTATCTTTCTTTTCGGCGTTACTTGGTTTTATTCAAATTCTCCCCCCCCCCCCACCACCCCATTTAAATACTTAATGCGTCCACTGTTGATCTCGCACTGACATGCACCGAGAAACGACTAGTAGCTACTCCATTGCTTATTTCCAAAGGTGTATGTCATGAATGTATAACAAAGGCAACCCCCCCTCACAATTTGGGAGGTATAATAAGGGATGAAATTGATGCCAGCTGATCAAGTCCTCCTTCTACCAGATAGTCAGATTGTAGTTAAAACAATTGGGGTGCAGAAAATCCTAATAAGTGCTTCCGAAGCGTGATACGAGGGCCATGTCCTTTGCGAGGACTGCAAATCTAATAGATTCTGTTATATCCTTTTAGAAACACAGATAAATTGTACAATCAGTCTACTACAATAAGAATCGTCGCCAATAAAATAACACTGCACTGTAGGTGGGATTTGGAAAGGCAGTACAGTCCTTACTCGAAACTTTTCGATTAACAGCGTCTTACAAGTTTTGTGTAGCTCACAGGTCATAAGAAGCAGTTTTGTCGATAAGGCTTCTTCAACCTTCTTTAATACTTTAAATATAGAAGCCTCTCTTGAAAAGGCTTAGAGTGGGGAGGTGCTAAATCGCGAGAGTGCTTTTACTTGTTTCCCTAGAAAGGAGTACACTTTGCTCGTATATTCGCTTATCGGAAGGAAATCTGTATCGTCAAGTAACTACAGAATTTACTGAAAACTAATATTTAACGTTTGCATCGTTGAGTATTAAACTAACTTTCCTCTTGCTCATGATAAATCCATCTTAACGAGTCGAAACGTGACTAGATCTCATAATCACAACGTGAAAATAATCTCTCATCATACCTCCTGATGAGCAGAGAGGCACCAAGTACGTAGCAGAGAGAGGTGAAACGTGAAAACACCACCCCTGGCCACCATCACCATAGCAAAAACCCTAGATACGCAACTTACTTTCGCTTCTGTTTTCTCCTCCGTCACAACATGTGTAGTTGTGTCTGATGAATTCAGGTCCCCATTCATGGTTGTTGTAACCGTAACAGTAGTTTCTTCCACCCTTACCGAAGACGATACAATTTCGACTGAATCAGAACCGTCGTGATTTACGATATCCTTTTCATCAAGTCCATTTTCAGTATTAACACTCCCTTCTTCTTGATTTTTATTGTTGTTTTTCTCCTCTAAAAGATCGGCCTTTGCATCGGATCCTTTAACCTTCTGTAATATCTTCCCCACGCGATCCCTCGCAGATTCCCCGTTTGTTTCCTCCTCTACTGGTGAATCTAATCGAGCCTGCAATTTCAAACAGAAACACCTGCTACAAAGCGCCAAGACTGGTTATGCATTTACGGGTACAACGGTAATCAAGGCAGATAAAGCTGTCAAACTACGCTAAGCATTGATAAGAAGTTCGCTGTGCGATATAGCATGAGAATAAGGCAAAACAAAGTTTGCTGTTTACTTCTCAATAACGCATTACTATATCTATTAAAGATACAACTATGCGCATCGAAAGTAGTTGTAAAAGACGTCGTTCAAGAACATAAATTTCTGGGATACCTTAGCAGCACAAAAATACCAAGGCCTAAAGAAACGTGCCATTTTTCACTTCTATTTGAAGAAGTGATCCTTATCCGCTTACGATACTTCCTACCCAACCCAAAGGCATTTCCGATGAATTTCTGAATGCGAAATGTAAAATGCATACTTCATATGTACTAAAACTAGAACTAGTAAGTACAGCCTATAATCACCGCTTCTGGGTCACCATTAAGCATTGCTTCACGAAATAATAAACAAAACTTGACATTAACACTACAAATGTCAAAAGAAACCTCCGGCCGCATGAATACTGGCTACGGCAAATAGGATTCTTAGAAAGGCAAAAACAAAACAATCTCCAGTGCCTAATGGCAAGTTGCAAAAACGAAAGAAGAAAGTAAAACTCTCGCCTCCGTACCCCTTTGAGTAACCGCCGCCATCCTTCAAAGCAAGAGCTTGAGCTACAGGCAAGCAATCCAGAAGATCAAGTCCGACAAGCAGTACTACGTCTAAAGTATAGTTACACTTTCATGCTTATAAGCGTTAAAAAGCCCCAATTGATGTCTTGCTTCTAAGCACCTTCACTTACTCTTAAAAGTCTTTTACACATGTATAAACATCTCAGAGATCAAGTGGTGACGAAGGGCAGAGTAAGACTGTAGATGAAATGCTTATAGAAAGCTATGGCATACGTATGAAAACAAGTCACAATGATACAGTCATAATGAGTAAGAATGATGGACAACTTTGCATACAGTCGTACTGTCTTAATAAAACAGGTATAAACATCGTTTATCACAAACCTGATGTAAACCTGCTCAATACGATTTGTTTACTGATTGTTGTGACTATTCTGCAATGCACATAACACCAGAAAATCTCCCCCTTCCGTTCAATTTCAGCGGAGTAAGGATTTCTTCAAAATCACTTACTAACTTCCAATCAACAACATGCCATAATTGCGAATGATCTGGCGAGCAGTACTAAAAACGTCTGGTTTGTAGCATCCGATTAAAATGGTACCTGTGCTTGGACGCACCCACGGTAAAAATTATCACCTAATATAACAAACACTTCAATATCTTCCTGTTCTGATGTACCAGAAATGTGTAAACATGCCCGAATGGCAGAAACATCATTCATATCTATCACTTGTACCTCTATACGAAACCGTGTGATAATTAAGCACATCACCAGGGTGTTATGAACTACTTTAATACCGTTTGGATGTACGCGAGACAGGTAGAAAACAATCTACTGAATGAAAACAAAACCGAGTCAAAAAAAATAGCGAAACGACGTCAGTAAGCGCCGCGCACTTGGCCGGTCTAACGTAATACGAAAGTATATGGAATTACAGATGACAATCGGTAGGGATGCATATCAGTACATGTTTGTTTTTCTCGGCAGTACTATTAATTAACTGATCCAACTAGTGGATATCGAAGACGTGCTCAAAACATCACTATCTTGCCATAAAAAACTGCTAGGTGGTATGGAAACCACTAGAAAACTGCGTTGAGTTGCGACTGTTACTCATAAAAATGTGCTGTGCCGCATCCGACTATAATGTACTTTATTCAAATTGAGTACGACGGGAAGAGAAACAAAAAGAATCAAGCAATAACGGTGGGATACGGGTTTGAATCCCTGTGCTTATATATTTTAAATTGCTCTTGAAATCCTACATAACCTTATCCTTTCAAATCCTCTTTCTTAACACAGCCTTAAAACTTTTATGAGGTTTTGAACAGATCAATGGATCGGATGGTAGTGCATCAATGGTCAAGTCATATGACGTAGACAGGCTGCCCTCCAAAATTGTGGGTCTGTATGTAAATTCCTTGCGATGATGACATGAAAGTTGATATAGCAACCAGAGAAAGACACGTACGCTATTATTGGTTAGGTCAATTGGTAAAGTAAGACGATAAGAATGTCGTGATTGTGAGTACAAACTCCGGTGGTGCCACACCTTTCTTTTCTCTTGAAACATTTCACCAAAATAAAATAATTCAAGCGCTGTGACGCCTCTGCTTGTTCAGGAATATCATGTCAATACAGGATATCATAAACATAGCCATTAAGGAAGAATGAAACTCTCGCTTACTTTTGTACAGAGTTTTATAAGTTCATGGGAACTGGTCAAGTTGAGTTTCCAAAAGTTAAACCAACGTATGTATTTGCTGACTCTCTAGACCTCTCTAGAAACTCGATCTTGGCACAATAGTAATGTAAGGAGAGTTCAAGGTCACTTACATACTGCTTTGCAACATAGCAGATAGATGAGTTGTATAAAAAAATCCAGGTAGACTATCAAAGAGACGACAGTAAGTACGACGCCACAGGTGTAAGATCATTTCGCGGTGTGTCTGCGATTGTGGTTGTGACATTTTCTGTAGTTGTTGATGACAATAATGATCATTCTGATGATGATTATCATTATTATGATGATGGTGATGATAATGGTGCCGGTAATGGCAATGGTATTGGTGATAAAAATGGTAATAATGATGGTTATGTTCACAATGATGCTGATGATGGTTATGATTACGATAATAAACAAGAAGAAGAATAGGACGGGGGTACCATGAGTATAACCTTAGTAAGGAAAAATAGCAGACAACACCACACATCCAAATTAACTAAGTAAACAGACATGAAAAGTACGTAAGTCCGCATTAAAGCTACTGGTAACTTACTTCTAGCTGCCCGTTATCACCTGATCCCGAACTATATTTCGTCTCTTCAAATTTCTACAGAGAGAGGCGATATTTACCACATTATCATGCACTTTCATGAACAAAACATAACACACACATACTAAACAAGTATATTATGTTCATTTTGTTCATACATATATACCCTATTAATAGATTCGATGAGATCGTGGGCAGTCTCTCATATCAATTATCAGAAACTAAGAGTAAATGCTAAGAGACACCATACAGTACATAACTAACTTAGAGTCACGAAATAAAAGTGCACATTTTCGATTATCAAGGGATTTGTCGATGAAGTTTGTGCTGAAAAGGAACTATTTTACCATGATACACTATCATTTCGGGAATAAAACAGTTACCAAGTGACCACAATTACAAGATAATACAGTGTTCTGCCATTTCAACGTGCGGAAAGTCTTAAATGAGATGTCCTTGAACGGTTCCAGTGGTTTTACCACATTTCATCGAAGGCTCCATGTTGGATCCGTTAATCGCTATTTTGGATTAATGTTCTATTTTGAAATTTTCATGCCTAGTCTATATAGCTTTTTGAAGATAAGATATATCTCGGTAAAGGGGTAAAGAGTAACTATTGCTATCCTTTAAAAATCATACGCACCGATTCCGAAGTCTAACTTATTCTCAAGGTCGCTTCTTTGTAACTTTGTTGATTTCAATATGCTTTTACGGAAAGGGCTTTACAATAGGATCAATGGAATAAATTACTATCTAATGCAACCACATACCTACCAAAGCACCTGTTAACTTGCGTAAGACTGAACCCTAGCCATTGCTGTCAAGTGCCTTGCACCATCTATGTTTCTCATTACATGAAATTACAGTGGATAAGAAGCTTGCCCAAGCTATAAGTAAAACCCATTATTGAAATTCACTTAGATAAACGTTGGTCTTGCGAATGGTTTTATAACTTTATGTATCCCTTCAGTACAAATTACAGCAGTAATTTACAGTAACAATTAAAAGATCAGCAAGTTTTAGTACCATTGGCTACAGGTTTCAAAAATCGTGGAATGATGCTGTAGTAGGGCAACTACCTTACCATATGATTACCGAACATAACGCTAGTTCTGCAGATGTTGAAGACTAGCTTTGTCTTATTAGACACTATCGATCAAATTATGTTGAGTAACTTTTAGAAAAACCTACTACTTTTACAGCGCCTTTCCTGAACTAGACTTACAACAACATAGCATCTTCATCCTCCAATAGCCGTGCCTAACTAAAATAGATGCCACTGGCCCTAAAGTACGGCTTGTAATTTTGAATCGCCATTGAAACGTTTTGTTGTTTTAATTCTGGTTCCTTTGTCCACACGTTAAGATAATAAGAAATACTAGTCTTCTACTGATTAAAGAATAGCTCAATGATCAGTGATTTGCAGTTACAAAACCTATCTGGTCGACGTAAATGGTAGGCTTGAAGTACCGTGATCGAGAGAAAAACTATTATTGATCATAGTTCTGGAGGCGGTTCATGAAATGCAGTTTACCTTCTGGAGTGCAGGTTTGCGGAAAGCAGTACGTAGATAGTACAAATAGAACGTTTTGGTGGAGGTTCCATAGTTTTCCAGTATGAATGTTGAGACTTATAGCCGAGTACCCCAGTTGAAGTTATTTCAGCATTTCACGGAAGGATGTCATAATGGCCAATTTTAAATGAGCGCTATCCAAGTCAACTGACATTTAAAATACATCAGCCAATGGAGATCAACCATAGTAACGTAGAAATAAAACTAAGCGAAAATAGTGTGTTCATACAACAGTCAAACTACATTTTTTGGTTAAACGTAGTACTAATCATAGAGCGGTAATAAGTTATTCTAATTCCCTGAGATAACTCGCATCCACTTGTAAGATAAATGACGCACTCATGGCAATCACCACTACCATAAATGTGGTAATATCTAATGGAAGAGAAGCAATCAGACTGCAGCGGATGATCTTTTCCTCAGCAAAAGTAAATACAATACTTCTTCTGAACGTACCTCAAATGCAACACCTTCCGCTCCCTCGTCACTTTTACTACTGACAACCTTTTTCATGATTTCCTCTACTCTCTGGTAAATGAAAGGAAAACAACAATTTATCGTTACAAGATTGAAATTGTATTTCATTGTTATCATTAAGTTATGGGAAGTCCTATAACTTAACTGTTCGTCTGGGAGAATCCTTGAAACTTGTACAATAAGTAAAAGACCCCTTTAAACAGTATCTTTTCTCATTTTCGGAATCACGTAGCTAAGGAGGTTGAGTCGACTGCAATATTTTACAATTCTGCTGGTGTGCATTAAAACTAACGTCTCGTTGAAAGAATGTTCTGTTGGGTATGGACAAATACCTTAACAATAGAATACCCAACTGGTTCTTTTATCTGAAAAGGTAGCAAATCAGACAAATGAACTACAACATCAAGTCACAAAGGCCCTAGCACACCAGTATCTGAACAATGATTGAAGTGTCAAACAACAGAAATAAACAGGCAAACTTAATAAGGGATAACTGAGGCAGAAATTACTACTATGCCTTGGGAGAGGCGGGAAATTAAGGGGGAAATTGCTTAAAATGTGATTGTGAGTTTTCTCATGCACATGTCCGAATGGAAGTAGTTCTTAACATATGCCTACAGGTGATGTTGTATGTTCCTAACGTGGCTAAACGATTAGGAGAACAGAGGCGTACATATACAATAACACTCAATTTTGACTGTCACTTGGAAAGATACAGAAGGATTCCTAGATGAGCCAACTACAAAACTGTAGTAGCGTCTCTAACTTAGAAGAGAGTAGCTTGAGGTTGTTCAGGTATCGCATTCTGACTCGAAATGCTGTTCGTGGCAACCTCGTAAATCCTTTACACTACTTACGTGATCCTCCTACATCGTCTGTAAATCTGACATAATGATACTCTTTTCCAAGACCAAGTTCTTCATATCACATCACTTGTATTTTTTTAAAAAATCTTGTTGCACCTTGTTACTTCGTCCTTAATCACATTGAATTTGTTAAAATTATATCTAGAAATCTCATCACAGGTTTTTCTAGATTTTGCGCATATTTGACGCTTACCGGAAACGCTTTACGCTCATAATACGTACATCAAATGGCAGTAGTCACTGACTTTAAGCTGGTTTTCGCAAGATTTGTAAGTCAATGCTTGTATTTACGCTCTAAATGGCATACCGGATGAAAGTGGAGTGACAAACAGTAAGAAAGATTGACTTCCTAAATTTCTTCTATTCTAACCCCTATCGGATTAAGTTCAACAAAAGTGTAAGCCATCTTCTATTATAACTTATACTCCAAGCCTTAGGCGAACATTAAAAGCTTTTTGGGTTAAAAGCATAATAACGTATGACAATTTTGACTACCCGAAAATTGGTACATAAAAGTCAATCAATAATAGTATTGTCCAAAATCCTTAACATCGTCAAAACATATTTCTCCGTCATCGTTTTCTTCATCACCCTCGATAATTATAGTGTCAATTCACCTTCACGCTGGGAACAGAGTTCCGTACTGCAATACATTGTAAGACAACAGATATCGAATAACTTAAAAACTACATGGAAAAATACACAGTACTTGCATAACTACGAAATACCATATACTGCACACATGACGATAAATGAATAAAGTGGCATTTGATGACAAACCTTTCTTCTTTCCAATCGTGCAGCTTCTTCCTGTTGCCTTGTTAGTTCTCTTTCCTTGGCTTTTCTTTCTAGCTCTTCTTTTGCTTTTCTTTCTATCTCTTCCTCTCTTAACTTTTGTTCAATCTCAAGCTTTTCTCGTTCCTCTCTCTCTCTCCTCTCCCGTATTTCTGCAGCTTTCCTCATATTTTCTTCATCCTCGAGGCGAATTTGCTCTTCGTGTCGTATCCTCTCCGCCTCCATTTCTGCAATCATCTTTTGTCTCTTCTCTTCCTCTTCACGGGCTATCCGCTCTTCTTCCTAAAGATTGGAGAAATCGACACTATTATAAACAAACGCTGGTAAAACACCTATCTTTTCTTCCTCTGCGTAAAAAATTAAGCCTTTGAAGTTTAACAACTTCTCTTTACAACAGTCTCGGGGCGCATCCATTCCACGTGAGAGAAATTGAGGAGATGGCAACTCTAGAAGCCCGTCGGGTGTATTGTACCTCTGTTTGGATTGTCCTGCTTAGTCACACATGTGTCAAGCTGAATATCCTTGAAGAACACGTGACAGGTACAAGTGAATGTGGGCTGATCGTACAGTTGAGCACTCCATCATGGTGTAGTGAACATATAATGTATCAACGTTTTCCTAGAATATTTCTTTTAAGTTCAGATTTTTTCAAAAACGCCCACTGTTGAGATATCAGTGTGGTTATTAGCACTACGTCACTACTGTTTACATAATGTAACATCATCATCAACAACGCCGGAAAAATCACACCTCAAAGGAAAATGAGTTTCATGAAGATCAAAACAGAAGATCAAAACATGTTGAGTTAACAGGTAAACACAAAGAAACTATGATTCAAAGTGGGTTGACGGAAGCTACCTTACTACTCTAAGAGCTCAAAGGCAATCCTTTATGCTAAGATAGCGTTTCTACGTACAGCAAAGAGTTCATCACATTTGCATTTCTAGCCACAAACATCCTAACTCTATCAATTAATATCTGAAAAGTTTGTTGAAATAGCGAATTCACTTCGTACTTAAAAGCTTTTTTTGTTTGACACTCCCGTTGCATTGTAAACAAAAACAATTTGTCTTCTCATAGGGCCGGACAATGATTGGTCAAAACAACACCAATCTGGCAGTCAGAGTTCTGATTAGCTATTATGAAAACAGAGTTGGGTAAAAATTTCATTGATTCACTTTTCAATTTATACTCTGACGATTTTGTGCTCTATTATTGCTAACAAACATGGTCAGATTACTTCAAACATGGAGATATTTTCAGAACATGTTTCATAAGGGAGAAACACCTGTGTCGATATATCAATAAACAGATGAGAAGTCAATCATTCATGCAATGCCAGTTCAAAGAATGCTGACAAACACAAAATAATTATATAACAACGGCTTGCTCAATGAAGAAAGCACCCATTTCTCAACATGGTATGATGCTTAGCATCAACCTAATTAAATAACACACTAAAAGACCCGCCTACATAACCTTCCGCATATTCAGGGCCATCTAGCAAGTGTGCCCCAATGGTTTGACTTAAAATACTTAATTTTCTACTTTTATACTACAACTACGACTTGAAGACACTTTCTGTGATCTAATCCTGAGGCAATGTCCTGTTGGATCCTTTCACTGCGACTTGAAGAAGTCTACTACCAACATCTGACATCGTAAGGACATCTTAACCTGTAATTGCTCTGTTATGTGGATAGTCTATCCTTGAAAACTAGTCTGAATCCAAACAATACCACCAGATTATATGCATGGATAGCACAAAGCGATACCCTTCTTACGTGTGTATCCATACTAGGGCTACGAATTTTCTATCCGCACAAGGTGACGGTAAACAGGGTAATCACTCCGGTGCTGGAACTGTTGTGAAGTCGCGTGAATTTTTTACTAATTTGCAAACAAATCCGTACCAGTTCGTACTGCATGTAAAATTTTAAAGACTGCCTTACAATAAATGATGAATCGTATACTACTTTCAGAACATGGACGAGTTTTGGTATTCTGTACCACTAATACTTTCAAAATGGGAGATGAAGCCAACATGTCGTTGCTATTCCACAGGTATAACTAAAAGATCGGGATCAGACCGACTGAAACTAATAATTTTTCCTATGTTGTTTATTACGTCAGCAAATACAGATTATTGCCAAGAACAGTTTAAGAGTTGGCCATTACCCTCTGTTAGGGAAAAATCACCAGGTCATATAATCAGTAGGCGTACTTGACTTTAATGCAAACGTAACACTTCCCAGTTAAAATATATCTTGTGTTCTCAGAAAATATGGCAAAATACGCGACCAATTTTTTGAAGGTAGTGACTTCAATCCTAACACGAGGTGCTACCTTTTAAATTTTTGTTTGTTGCAACACCTGTTGTTAACTTGCATTTTGGGGCTAATGACATAGAATAACTAGAAATGTGATTTCTCTAATGAAAATGTATGCAGTGCACAATGACAATAACTTTGGCACCCGTGTTAAAGTTCATACCTTCTTCAAATTAAAGCTACGAACTTTAATTTTCTCTTTCATTTCGTGAATACACTTATCAGGGTTAATCATGCCTCTCATTAAACACATGTATACACAGTGGCTAGCGTCTTAGAAAGACCATTCAATGTACCTGCCATAGCAAATCGTTTCTCCCTCTATCTTTGCTAGTCACGAAAACACTGTTCAGGTAAAAGGCTATAACAAAGCAACACACTATTATCCTCAGTAAAGCATTTAATGTGGCTTTTGGACTGCCTTTCCTCCAAGCACCTCAGTTTCATGTGCATTTCCCTTAAAAAACTTCGCCTGTTCGTTATACTCTTCTGCAGAAACGATAACGTTCACTGTCATAGTGAACTTGAGAACTCTGTGGGCCATTTCCATGGAGTATAAAAGTACTGTCCTTCACTTTAAAGTTTTACCTTGGAGATGAAAAATTAGACTTGCAATGTTACCATAAAGTGATAATCAACCTATGTGCATTCAATTGCACATATATAAAGCTTTAGGAAGATATGTAAGAATAACATATCATGTCATAGATTAGTATCTGCACACACAATCTCACACCATTGTTAATTTGCATAAATTAGGTTAAACTGTTAATATTGACTTTTATATGTTTGTTTGTTACAGCAAAATGAATGAATACAATATCACAAAGCATAGGCACAGGTAGAAACCAATAGCAAATTAAAGTGTTTTAGGAACTATACTCTTCAGTGCCAAATAAATGAGTTGGGTCATTCACAAATAATTGAGAAAATGTCCAACCACCTTATTTATCTATTTTAAACTCAAAAATTCATGCACCCTATTCATTCTAGTAACTGATATTATCATGTTTCATTAGTAGATTTTCCATCCAACCCTCTTATTCCAGACTTAAATGTAAACAGTAAATCCCTTGTGTCAATCACGTATATTGGCTTGCAATTAACAGAGCTAACTGGGAAAAAGCCAAACTAATGTGAAGTTTAGGAATAAACTTCCACTATTTTATTTCACCGTTTCATAAATCAAAAAATCTAATGTTTTGTCTTTACATCGGTAATAATATACTAAAATAACACGGGTGCAGCATAGTATTAAGTCTTTACAAAGGGCTGGTTATAACCAGATTTGGAGTTGATCTGCCAAATTGGTGATTTAGTTGTTATCCTGTTGGTGCAGTGGTCGAGTTCCTTTAGTTCCCGAGGTTCTAGATTTGATCCCAACAAGCACAGTAGGCAATCATACTTCACTTACCAGGGAGTAAATGCTCATATACTTTAAAATAAATAAATAGTTTAACTTTTGAGTATATTAAACAGCACTTCTTTCTAACATTGTCCATTCACACTGTAAGACCTTTGCAAAGTCATGTTTAAGTAATCTTTCAGTCATGTTTGAGTCAATCTTACGAAATCAGTATATCATAATTTGCACATCCATTCACAAGTTCATAAACCATGTTACGAAGAAGACAAAACTTTTCAAATGAGTAACAAAGAGCATGCTATTGATCATGATTTATTGCAGTGGCAATTGCCAACAATGACATTAACAGTTACTAAGTATCTAAGCACTTTCATGAAATCCCAACGTGAAAGCAATGGGGAAATAAAGAATGAAATGTGAAGGGAAATAAAGAATGAAATGTGAAGGGAAATAAAGAATGAAATGTGAAGGGAAATAAAGAATGAAATGTGGAGGGCAATGCTTCCATAACAAAGCACAAGTTGTAAGTAGCAATCTTACATGGCAGCTAAGACATGGCAATTCTTGAAATAGGAACCTCCTTTTAACCATACTGATCAAACCTGAAGAGATGAGATATTACCCATTAAAGACCAACAAAATGCAATGATTGGCAGAGATGCCTGGAGAAGTAAAGTTCATGCAGACTAGGTACCTCACTTGATCCTGTAAAGTTAGGTATTAAGTGACTTCTTGAAATTACTGTCCATGGATGAAAACCGGTTTTGTTTATCATGTCAAAATAAAGCGGAAGAATGAACAATGATTTGAAAGTGATGTCAAGCCATGTCCAGGAATTACCAAATCACGTACATCAATGCTCTAATTGTTATGTGATACCGTTTACATTGACCAACATCACATGGTAAAATAAAATTCGGAGAGAAGGCATCATCAATTTCAAACACTAAGAAAATCCATTTGTCCTCAAACTTATGCCTAAATTTAAAATTTCTTCTTGCATTGGAACACAATAACACACTAAAACATAATTATCAATGAAATTTATCTTATTGTCAAGCTAAAGCTCAAGTTATCAAGCTAAAACTGCATACATTGCAGTAGCTAACATTACAGTTTACCCTGGTGATATCACAACTGGAAATTGGTCAGAAATACAGTTTAGTATTAAGAACTCGCTGTATTATTTGACATGAACATGGCATATCAGGCTAAATTAACGAATAAAATGTCTTATATTGACATCACCACACCTTGCAAGAACAGTCTTGGTCTTGATCATAAACCACATATTGCTTGCAACAGAAAGGAACCTGTAACTGGCTTCAAGTTGCCTTTTTATGAAAGAACTCATGTTACATAGGTATACACTCAGTGATATACAAAATATCAGAATCGCTAAGGAGGTGGGGATGTCAAAATGAAAAGATGTGGGGAGGGAATCATTGAAGAAATCAGAAAATATCACATCTGGTTATACATTTAAAACTATTTCAAACAATTGACCAAAACGGACATCATTTACAATCAAATATTGATTTAACAAAGACAAATAAAAAATGACAAAAGGATGGGCATGGCAAAATCTCTGAGCAGATATTAATTAAAACTCCCAATTTTCTTAGCACATCCAGTGCACTTTGAGCAAATTCTGGGATCAAATTTTTAAAGGTGTAAGTCTGGAGAGCCCTGAAAATGAACTTATAGTCATTTAAAATGTTTTGGCAACATTAAAAAAAGAAACCTGTTCCAGTGCTTAAGCAAGGCCATGCTTGAAGTGTGTCATAGGAGGATATTGAAAAGGACACTTGCTCCCCACCATTGAGTGTGTCATTGGGCCTTGGATGCAGAGGTTATTGAGGTCCCTCTGTAATCTGCATAGCTGCTCTTTAGATGTGCATACCATTACGTGCAAAATGTATCCTTATCTTAAAACTGATTTTTATCATTTGATCAAACATTGACTAATCATCTAATAGTAATTACATCAAAAGATTTTACGTAGAATGTCCAATGGATTCTAAAAGAATAAAATGCGGATAGAATAGCCTTTGAAAGGTTTGGCTTTCATTTTTAAGAAACTAGGCAGTAAATAGGCTGGGTATGTCACAGCACTCCAGGCTGCCTAATACAGGGAGAGGAGACTACCAGTAAAATTTGGATCTTTTTTATAAAGCCTCTGTAGCATTTTATTACCGCATAATCAGTAATTTTTACCTTGTTTAAAATTTTGGTGCTTCCTCTTACCCAGTCATTCAAACATTACAACTTAAACTGAAATAGAAAAACATGCACTTATATTGAAAACACCTGGGTGTAGGCTCATCGAAAAGTTGTGAAAAGACCATTTACAGATGTTGGTAGGCAATACTCACTGGGGAAAGAAGGAAATAAACAAGCATGTTGATGTACAAATAAAAACAGTCAAGTACATAATTTTGCCTGTTTTAATTGTTTGGGTATTCGTCGTTTCATCTAAATGCCTGACTACTTAAATCTAGTAAAACTCCAGTCAGCATCCTTAGCATTTGACAGGTCTTCATTACTCCTTTGTTATACCATTCTATTTCCTATCTTCTTCCTAGAAACATTATATAGTCAACATGCTCAGAAACATTGCCTTGCTTAAAGGTGAATAAAGGGACGCTCAGGCATTTCGTAGATGTAAATAAAATAGTTCATGCTCATGTAACCAATCTTTGTCTATGTACAAATTTCTTTGATTTAAGTAACAAGCTGGGCAAACAGAAAAGGCCATCGCATTGAGATGTTTATTACCACATAACCAATCCTCCTGTCATAACACAAGCTTTGAAACATTCAAGACTTTGTTTTAACTTGTAATTCTGGAGTTTCTAGATCTTGTAAAATCCATTTTTATTCCTATAGTCTTTATTATGTGCAAGATTATCTAAGCAATGTGGACCCAAGGTAGATCCCTTCTAAAAACCTTAAAATCAAATATGACTTCAACCAACTCATCCCTGAGCTAATCTGTAGAGGCTTTTCAGTACACATGCACACTATTGTGTAAAATTTTCTTATTGTCATGGCATAAAAATTGAGCATGACAAATATCAGAATCAGAATCAAAGACCTCTGATAAAGAGTCTACTGCTACTGAAAACGTAGTGAACAACTTTTGTCAGTCGAATACTAGGTTTGAAATCTATAATGGAATTTTTGCTAACATGCTAGAATTGTTCCAAACTGAGTTCAACTGTTTTTGAAAGTTTTTGGATTATTGATGATGCTTCTTTAGTGCTTTGGTCTCTCTTTTCTCACTCTGTTAATTTTCAAGGTCATGGCCATGACAACCTGCATGACCATTAGCTTTCCCTCTGGTTACAAGCTAACTGATGTTAGAAGCTAACTGATGTTACAAGCTAACTGATGTTAGAAGCTGACTAATGTTATAAGCTAACTGATGTTAGAAGCCTAACTGATGTTAGAAGCTAACTGATGTTACAAGCTAACTGATGTTACAAGCTAACTGATGTTACAAGCTAACTGATGTTACAAGCTAACTGATGTTACAAGCCTAACTGATGTTACAAGCTAACTAATGTTACAAGCTAACTAATGTTACAAGCTAACTAATGTTACAAGCTAACTAATGTTACAAGCAAACTGATGTTACAAGCCTAACTGATGTTACAAGCTAACTGATGTTACAAGCTAACTAATGTTATAAGGTAACTGATGTTACAAGCTAACTGATGCTACAAGGTAATTGACTTTATGTGGAGACTTGGAACATATAACTTTCTACTTACTGTTCAACTCTGGTTACAAAAATATTAAGATTTTTGGATGACAGACAGAACAAGTTTACAAATCTTTCAGTAATATTTAATAGTAACTCAGCACCACTTCAATCTTAAATTAAAACCAATTATGGTTCTAGTGACATAGATGTTCTTCCTAGTTTGAACACCCATAGTAAAGTAAAAGGAATAAATAGTTCTCCACAAGCAAATCTAAAGGTCACAATTTGATAGGTAGATAAATAGATCAAAATAATCCTATATTAGTAAAATGAAACTACAAACCGTTTGAAATCAACTTATTACAACAAGCTTTATTTTTACTTTAAACCCTAAATAAGAGAGATGGTATGGGTCACACCCATTTCTCACACACGGCCACTCAGTGACCAAATTACATTTGTAGCCAAAGTTTCCATTTGACCAGATCAAACATGTAAACATGGGAGGAACCTTGAGAGTGGAGATAGCATAGGCCACACAGCCAGCCAACAAAACCTGCAATCCAAAAGTTTTAACAAATCAACCAATCTAAGTCTCTATAATATCATATGGAGGGTCACCATGTCCCTTAGCATGCCCCCGGGTACATACATAGAAACAAGGGGCTATTTGAATAGGGATATTTGAATAGTATAATAGTTCCTTCAATAAACACAACCTCAGATTCCAGTTTGTCCAGGTCTTACTGAAAGGATGATACAAGAAAATCTGTATGTCATGGTTGAGTAGATTTGTTAGTTAAATGTTCCTTAGAATGTGACTTGCCCATTTTATGCTGAAATTTATTTATTTATCCTGTTTTTGGAAGGACATAAGGTTGCATTTATTTCCTCTTCTGCCTTCAACAAAGGTTTTGATTTGTGCCACTGATTAGCACCTATTTTAAATCACCATTAAGTCTTATATCAAGCAAGTTCTATGAGGAAAACAAACAAGAATTGAACAGAAAGATGGAAAGCAACCAGGGAACAATAACAGTGTGCTCAGTTCATGCCTCAAGCCTGTCATGCACTGCAACTGAATAGGAACAGCAGGAGGCCCTGGTATGTCCATATCTTCTCCTCAAGTGACATGGATTTTGGTTTCACTGATGATGTTTAACATAGGGAAAGACTCAAAGATGGCCACCTGGTGACACAGCCTTTCAGAAGAATCCATCCAAATACCAAAAATACCAATACCAATACCAAAAAGTGAAGTCCCACATACAAAAGCTGCTAAAAAGAGAAAATATTGAAAGCAAGAGCCCTTAAGCCTCTCAACTTGTCACCGTGAGAAAGGAGGAGGGAAGTATTCACCTCTGCACTGACTGTTGTAACCTGAGATCAGACAATTCCTTTGTTTTGCCAGCTATTACAAGCAGTTTGTGCAAAACCTTGACAAGATAGCTGGCCCTCTCCATGAGTTGGTAAGCTGGTGCCTCCACAGCATGAAGAAAACAATGAACAGATGTCAACATGTTAGCAAAAGTGCAAAGCACCAGGTAGCATTCCAAGCTCTAAAAACTAACCTTACAACCACATCTGTCCCTAGTTATACTCACTATTCCTAGCCATTCATCCTAGAGACAGATGCTTCCCTTGATGGACTACCAGCAATATTGTTCCAAGATCAGGATGGCAGACATTAAGTGATAGCTTATTTAAGTCGACAATTAAGAGCAACAGGGCATAATATGGACTATTACAGCACCATTAGACTTGAAGTTCTGTCCTTTACGCGGTCAGTGGCAGAAAAATTCCGGACTTAATAGGTAACACATTGAATGCCTTTGCAATCCATATATATAAGTACTCAGGCAGACACACAAGCAGCCATGAACTACATAGTATAGATCTCATAAACATGAAGTGCTGTGGGCGCTGGCCCGGTTTGAATCCAGGATCTCCCACACTGAAAACGAAGACTTTACCACTGCATTAACTAGTGCAATAGTAAAGTCGACAATCCGGCTAGTCGATCCCGAATTCTCACCACCACCAGCACCCTTATTTTCTGTTTCGTGGTTAGCTTCATCGGTACCATTTAATTGATATAAGTACTCAGGCAGACACAGAAGCAGTCATGAACTACATAGTACAACTACTGGCCCTGGCTTCATACCTTAAATTTATTTGTCTTGCAGAAGTTGCGAGAAAACATCTGAACTTTTTCAATGTCTTGATCTTGATTTTAGCTTAACTTTCTCAAATAAAAGAACAGTCTCTCATTGAGCACAAAACCCTTTTGTCATGTTAAGACCCATAGTTGTGTGAGCAATTGTGGCTAAAAGGAAATGTTTATCCATAAGATTTATTGTTTAATTCAAGATACATTACTACAGAATATACAGAGTAACCTTTTATCAGATTGCACATCTGGTTTGACGAAAATTATGGAATGGCTTCTTTGCAGATGCATATTTGAACCCATAAAATGCCCTATTAATCACATACCTTGAGAATGAAAATTGTCAAAAAGGTAACAATGAAAGAACTATACCAATAAATGCCCAGTCTTATATGTTTACAACAAAAACATATATCTTAAATGGACACCGAGTAAGTAGATATATATAGCCCGATGAAGGAATAAAATTCTGAAAGCTTGCTATAAAGCCCAATTTGTTTTAAGATGGCTAAATCAAAATAATTTCTAAAAGAATAAAAGAAGCAGGCATACTATCTATTTACAATAATACATCATGTAAAGATAAATACAATCGTAAAAACCTAAAACCATAACATATTTACATCAAGACCTAAAACAACAATAAGAATATAATGAGT
>JAAAKL020001951.1:0-28233 GCA_010016065.2 Carybdea cf. marsupialis auct. non (Linnaeus, 1758)
GTTAGTCTTTCATGCGTTAATATGTGCCTTATATGTATGGGTCCATGTATTACATGTGTAGATGTTAGTCTTTCATGTGTGGATATTTGTCGTATATATGTGGATATCTGCCTTACTCGCCTACTTGATCTCACTACTCTTTGTGCATTTTGAATCATGATATCCTAGTTCTTACTTATGACCTTAAATGTCATTTTACGATCTTAAGATCCCACAGGGTAACACTCTCAGATTAGGAACTACTTTGAAAACTCCCTAAAGGCATTTAGATACATAAAAATAGAAAAAGAGACAGAAAGATGTACGAAAATTAATATGGGTGCCTCTAAAACATCATCATCACGTAACACGTGGACCGCGAGAAGTAAATACGCAGTGGCTCTAGAGAGGAAATGAATACATAAATTAATACGTAGCAGATATTGATAGTTTACATATAAGTACTAACTGTGTACATAGAGTCACCAGGCACAGCGCCACTGGGGACGACTGGGGGGCTATAACCCTCAAACTTTTTTGCCAAGTAAAGGTTATCTCTGATGGTGTTCTGGGTGTCAGCTTCTATCATATGCACACCTCTTCTTTTCACCATTGGGACATAATGTGTATGCACTAACTATCTAAGAAACTGTACTACTCTACTATATTTACCTCTAAGAATGTCTTTTTAGCCATTCTAGAAGGCACAAATTTACAAATTTGCTAGCGCGTCAGACCTAACCATGGTGGGTCTTTATTTCTCACTAAAATACGTTTTTAGCCCCCCTCCCCCCGCTTAAAATACATGGTTCCGTCCCTGGTCACATGGTTAAGCTAGAATCGACACAAGGAGAGAAGTCGGGAGGATAAACTTGTTTACTTTCAGAAAAGGAACAAATGTTATCGTTGAATTAAGCTCCTTTTATTTGTGTGCAAAGCATCAATTAAGGAGTAACAATTTTAACAGTAGCTGACGTAGCAACATAGAAGGTACGGTGTTATCACTGTTACTTACAGATACGTTATGTCAACGTAAATAACCCCTATTTTAAAGTACGTGGACATTTTGGTGATTTTACTAAGCTGTGGCAACAACAGAAGCGTCAAATACGAGCCAAATGCGAATCTTGTGGTAGACCGCAACATAAAGTTAGTTAAAAGCAGAGGATCGCTTTGCATGTTAAAGAAAACTCAGTAATTTATCGATAACATAGTAGCCAGGGGGCGTTGACGTCTGATTTGGTTTCGATGAATGGATAATAGTAGTGGGATTTTGAGGCGTATTAAGGTGCATTTTATAACATTTTTTGCTCGAGGACATTCTCTGACCCATGCTCTCTAGAGATCTGTCTGCTAAGGGAAGGGAAGCGATTAAGTGCCGTGTCATTATTATTATCATCACAATTGTCATTTTTACTATCATCATTAGTATTATTATAGCCGTAAATATAATCTCTATTGCCATTGTCACCACCTTCATTATCACTGCCATCACCTGCAATTAGCACGATCATGATAATCCTCACCATCAGTACTCAGGTCATCATCCTCATCAGTAGCATAATTATCATCGTCAACATCATTATTTGTCAGTATCGGCATACTTATTATCATTATCATCATCATTATCATCACCATATTATCACCATCATTATCATTGTCATCATTACCATCATCGTCCTCATGATCGTTATCATCATGATCATGATGATTATTTTTTTTTATACGCATTATTATAATCATCATGATGATCATTGTCATCATCATGATCATTACCCATCATGAACATAATCATTATCGTCACCATGACAACTCAAATCATCATCTCCATTAGCACCATCTTATTCGTGTTCATCATCGTCGTCATCATCATCATTATCGTCATCAACATCGTCATCATCATCATCATCGTCATTATCATCATCTTCATCGTCATCATCATCATCATCATCATCATCATCATCATCATCATCTTCATCATCATCATCTTCATCGTCATCATCATCGTCATCATCGTCATCTTCATCATCATCACCATCGTCATCATTATCATCTTCATCGTCATCATCATCATCTTCATTGTCATCAACATCGTCATCATTATCATCATCGTCATCATCATCATCGTCATCGTCATCATCGTCATCATCATCATCATCATCGTCATCATCGTCATCATCATCTTCATCGTCATCATCATCATCATCATCATCTTGATCATTCTGAAGATATGTAAACTATGATGATAATAATAATATCTTTAAGCTCAGTACCTTCATCGCTGTTTATTTGTGAACTCGACATTTCTTGCTATGTTTCCATGGAATGAGTTTGGGCAAAGGCCATACAACTTTGTGGATATACATTTCTAGGTTGATGGTTTACTGTTTAATGGAAACGCTAGGAATAACACTTGTGAACGAATGTTAAGACATTCACAAGAATAAAATCAGTAATACTTAGTCTCGAGTCATACACACGTCTGATTTGACTAAACGACTATAAATGGAAAGTGAGTGTGTGAGCAGTGACGTATCCAGAAGTTTCTTGTAGGGGAGGCCATGATCCTGGACAATGATATCATTTTACTAATCAAATTAATTGAAGGCGACTGGTGTCAATAAATAGATAAATTAGATTTAAGTGAGTGCGCAAAGAATCAAGTTGAAGAACATGAACTTGGACACGAAAAAAGTTTGTTGGTGGTACAAAAGAATAAGACTGCACGAAACAGCGAAAATATTTTAGTACTTAAAAGCTTTTTTCCTCCTTTTGTCTGACATTCCTTAGAGTACAATGTCGTAAGAATTAATATTGAGAATTTCGGACTCTGAGGAGTGCCAGACAAAAAAAGCTTTCTAGTACTAAAATATTTTCGCTGTTTTGATTAACTTGGATCCTATTTGTAGTGGGTTTTGAAATTTTACTTAGAGAACAATTTACTGCTCTGAATGTGGTAAAAAAGCCCTGAACCTCTGAGCAAACTTTACTTAGATATAGATGGCATCAGCTTTATATAAAAAGTATGATAGCATTACCCATTCATTCCTGACCGTAATCAGCCTGAAATCGTGCCCAGACAGCTTTTATGAGGTTTTTCTGTTTTGATAAGGGTTTGATTAAGGCGTAGTTGGGTTAGCCATGCTAAAGTGAATGCTCCGGTGGACCTCACAAGTCGATGTAAACAACAGGTAACCATGTGATGGCATTTTCTGTGTATCCCTAATGCACACTCCACACAATGGAATACTTCTAGATCTCTTGCTTTCGTAATACATAGGATCAATTCAAGTAAAACTGCACGAAATTGCGAAAACATTGTTTTGTACCACCAACAAACTATTTCAATTCAAGTAAATATAATCCGTTGCCTGAATTTTCTTGCACTGTTTCATCCCATGCTGAAAGACGTACTCTCGTCTGTTTAGTCGCCAAACGCAGAGGAAAAGTTGTTTGGACTATTCACTTTACTTCAACACGACTATCTTGAGTAGGTCCCACTTTCTTCATTCTTTAGGACGTTAAACTAATTATGCGCTAAAAAACTATTATGGTTGACCTTCTCAGATACAGATTCCGGCATACAGATTTCCGACCATTCGATGTAAACGCGTCAAAATCGTTTCTGAGCAAGAAATCTAAGTAGCTGTTTCTCTCCTAATTTATTATATTCTCAAACCTTGGCTTTTCCGCAATCTTTGATTGATTTGAATAATCATCTATAACGAGTATAAGGAGCGCCAGCTTAAGACGTTAAAAATGTAGTTTGCTCTAATTTGTCACCAAATCTTTTAGGCCTTTGTTTTGATTGTGGAGTCGTACGGATTACAGAGATAATCAAAACCTGCATAGAGTATCAGCTACCCCTTGAAAACCGCTAAGCCAATTCTTCGATGTTATCCTGGGACAATACAAGCTGCGTTAGAGCTTATCTAAGGCAGTTTCTCGGTAAAGGCACGCATGTACAAATTGAACTTTAGGATCTCTAGATTTCAAATAGTTTAGGATACTGGGGGGGGGGGGGGGGGGGTAGTGTTGAGCAATTTAAATGCTGAACTAGACCTAAGGAAGCTATGGAATTATTGTCGAAAATAAGAGAGCAAAGTAATGGTAGCAATGCAACATTATATTGGTGCTGTGTAGAGCACTTACATCACCGGCAGGGGAGGGGGGTACTATGCCGCGAAAGTTTCTGGAAAGCCAAAATTGAAGCAAACTTCATTACTCATATACGAGCGAAAAAATGGGCAACACAAGTCGGAAATACCGATCTTCAGTTGCCTTGAGAAATGGAAACCTAACGTGAAGCGGCTCAAATTTTGCCCGAATATTTCATGCCTCACGTCCGGGCAGAAACACTGTGTCGCCTTTACAGAAATAGTTCCGCAAGCCTTCGTTACAGGATGCCTTCCATTCTAGATTTTGTACTGATAGATTTATCCAAGATGAAAGTTAATTTGTTCTGGTCATTACCATCATCATTATCATCATCATCGTCATCAGCAGCATCACCATCATCACCATCATCATCACCATCATCATCCTCGCTATCACAATTTTTATTTTTTATATATCCTCAACATTTGAGTCATAGTCTTTCACCTTAAGGACCCTCTTATCGTCTCCCAAGTAACTCCTTTGCGTATTTTTCGGTGCTTATTGCATTTTTGGCTCCTTCAACTTCTTCAAGCTAACCCTTTAAAGACACAATATATCGAGACACCGTTTCTAATGATGTTATTTTCTGTCAAGCATTCCATAGACGCAACGATATTCTTGTCAATACCGAACATGATCAATTAAGATGATTGTATGGAGGCAATAATTGAAGCAAAGCTCAATATATATACGCGATATTTGTTAACGGATTTACAATGTTGCTGCGTCGTGGGTGCGGACACAATCAATTAACTGTGTTTCAGCGGCCTTAAGAACACGAAATATAGAAATGACGTTCATATACCTTTATTATATGATATTTACTTCTTGTAACATCGAAATTGCAATAAATGCCAGTCAGTAGTCTCCATTAAATTTATTTATAATGAAACGTTTCGTCGATTCCTTGACCATCATCAGTACAAAATAGAATCTCCTATACTACATCTATATATAGGATGTGTAATACATCCATATGAGAAAAAAAAACAATGACTGATAATCACAGGTGACTAATAGACAGGACTCAGACGAGTGTCTAGAACTGCCAATTGATTGGCCAAAAAGGGAGAATGGTGCCGAGGTAACAGTTTCGTTAAAAACAGGACTCTTTTTGCGAATTAACAGGACTCTCTTTTATTTCAAGTTTGTAGTTGTTTAAGGCTGATAGTAGAATGTAAAATCATTGACACGAGCAGGAGTTACCCAGAGTAGAAAGTGCTCATTAACAGGTTGTTATGGGTGAAATCTTACTGATAAACGAATTCATGGGAGTTTAGAGTTGGCAAAAAATTCTCCATGGATTTGGACCCTGACGTCTCGTAGGCATCTCACTAAATCAAAAAGAAAGTATACAATACAATCTCTCTGGATCTGTTAGGGACATTTTGGACGATTCTGGAAGTCAAATCGAACAGCAGAGTGGCTGAACTTTGGCCATCACAAAGCTTCAAAGAAAGTTGAACGTAACGCTAGAGCTAGTGTACTATCACGCGTGATACTAAAGCTACTAGAGCTAGTGTACTATCACACGTGATATTAAAGCTACTAGAGCTAGTGTACTATCACGCGTGATACTAAAGCTACTAGAGCTAGTGTACTATCACACGTGATACTAAAGCTACTAGAGCTAGTGTACTATCACGTGTGATACTAAAGCTACTAGAGCTAGTGTACTATCACACGTGATATTATAGCTACTAGGAGCTAGTGTACTATCACGTGTGATACTAAAGCTACTAGAGCTAGTGTACTATCACACGTGATATTAAAGCTACTAGAGCTAGTGTACTATCACGTGTGATGCTAAAGCTACTAGAGCTAGTGTATTATTCCACACAAGGCTATAACTGCGGGAGGTACTGCATTATTAAAAACTATTAAGCAATGATTCTCAGGATTTACAATAGTCTCTAGAATGTTCAAAGGTTTGGTGAAGATCTATTATCTGCGATGTCCACTGAGGCCAGACACATACGATGTCAACATACAAATACTGATTTCCTACCCTTACCGTCAATCTGTTTTCGTTTATTGAAGAATTTATCACATTTCTTTATCAATATATATACTATTCTTTGATCAAATTTTTACCTATTGTTTGGTAATAGAACATCCAATTGTTTGATAGAGGTTTACTCCCTTGTTAAATAACAATCATCCAATGTCTTGATGACGATGTTTCCTATTGTTGTACAACAATTCATGAAATTGTTTGATGACCATTTATCCGATAATTGGATAAGAAAAGATGCCATTCTTGTGTCACAATTTTATTCTATTGTTTGGTAACAATGCTATTACATGGTAACAATGCTATTGCTTGGTAACAATGCTATTGTTTGGCAACAATACAATTGTTTGGTAACAATGCTATTGCTTGGTAACAATGCTATTGTTTGATCACATCACATTTGATTAAGTCGATTTTCTAACAATACATCCTCTATATCATGTCATTGGATAATAATTTATCTAATTGTTTATAACAATCGATCAATTGTTTGACCACTATTTTATTGTTTTGTAACAATAGATCAATTACCTGACAAAATATTTCCTAACGTTTGATAATGATAGTCACTAATATTTCATCACAATTTATTCCATTGTTTGGTAACAATATATCCGACAATGTTATGGCTATTTGTCTTATCATTTGATATCAATTTTACCAATTCTTTGCTAAAAATTACTCCCATTGTTTGTTAACAATTTGTTTCAGTGTTAGATAACAATGCATCCCATTGTTTGATAAAAATATCTTTTACAGATTCATAACAATTTGTATTATCGTTTGGTTACATTGGATTCCATTATGCAATTACACGGTTCATTAGACGATTCATCCAACTATTTCACCACAACTTATATTATTGAAAACAATTCATCTATTGTTTGATCACAATTGATGCTATTGTTGCAAAACAATTCATGTAATTGTTTGATGAGAATTTATCTTATTGTTGGAAAACAATTCATCTATTGTTTGATCACAATTGATGCTATTGTTGCAAAACAATTCATGTAATTGTTTGATGATTATTTATCTTATTGTTGGAAAACAATTCATCTAATTGTTTGATCACAATTTATGCTATTGTTGCAAAACAATTCATGTAATTGTTTGATGAGAATTTATCTTATTGTTGGTAAGCAATTAATCTGATTGTTTGATTACAATATATCTATGGACAGAGAAATCAATACTACAACCAAAATGATTAAAGAAACAATCCACTCCCTACAACACCAAACCCACATCAATAACATATCCTACAACCTACCACACATATGGCTACCAGCACTACCGGGGAAAACACAAGAAGCACAAAATCAGTATGGCGCCAATACCCAACAAAGTTCGATCCCTACTTCCTCGGGACGTCCACAATCGAACAACGTAAATCGGCAAACAATCCAAAGTCCAACAGTCTGAAGATGGGGAAATATCTTTCGAAACGTAGCTTCGAAAAAGACTACGACTCAAGACGTGACATATATCTACCATCAATGGCAACAACTAAGTCGACAAGCGTCAGAATATTTAACAATATATCTTGTTGTTAGAAAACAATTCATCCAATCGTATGATGAGAATTTCTGTTGAATAGCAAAGCTTCCAACTCTTTGATTAGAACAGATCCATTCTTGGGTGTCATCGTCTTCTACTGATTGATGGCAATTGTTTAATAACTAGAGATCCAATGGTTTGATGACACTTTATATGTTTGATTGATAGTGATTGATGTTATTGTTTGATAACAACTTAATGACGTCATAAATCTCTGACCATTCTCGGCCATAATTTTAGTCTTTAAGTTCCCCCTTCCCTTAATCCTGGAAATTTTCTGCTAGCCTAGGACCTGATTAATATACCATATTTCACATTGTTTAAAAGTGTTGCGTCAATAGTGAACACAGTGAGCCTCGTTTGGAGCGCTTCTTGTTTTTAGCGCGTGCGCAACGCATATTATTGACAACAAGTTTTGAGTGGATTTCTCTATTCTTTGATGAAGCCGAGGAGGTTGTTGTGTTTTCTGACAAAAGGCATCCAAATCGCTGGCTTAAATTGATGAAGCTAAAATCATTGTGTGTTTCTTGTGGGTTAAATAGAGACTGGGTTGCTTTCAGCCATGATAGTGTGTATCAAGGGATTTAAAAGGTTTTGTTTTTGATGGAAAATTAAGTTTGACATACTTGTTTAACGCTCCGCAATCCGTCGGTATTCGATATAGACACAACACTGGCATTAAACTACCACAATATATTGCTCTAATGCATTAGCAATGGCATCGTTTCCTTTTCAACCTCCCGCTATGGACGCTGTTTCCACTCAAAACAGGAGAAACAATTCTTTGTTGACACAAAGAGCACATTTATAATTTAAGAATCTTTCAATAACTCTTTCAGCATAAACCTCTGCAAGATATAGTCTCTGTCTGGATTTAACTGTTCTTTAGCTAACTGAGAAAACCTTGTTCTCGTAATGCTCCAATCAAAGTTTCAGCAAAATGAACTTGCGAGTGTAAACTGTCTATCACAAACAAACTTTTTAAAGATTTTACAGATTCAAAGTTATCAACCATCAATGTACATTTTTCTTGACTTACTTGACTTATGGCGGACAGTCATCTGTTTGTTCGAGTAACATGTTTGTTAGAGCGAGCGTTAGGCAAGCCACCTATTATCGTTGAATGGTCGTTTACTTCAAATCTTTCGAATCTTGCAAACTTTTTGATCGACAGCACACTGATGTATCTCTATCTCACAACTTTGACCTACTGCTTCTCTCATTGATGGAACTTTCGACAAGGCTCATTAATCCAAGTTATGCACGTTTGCCATCAGAAAATACGGTGATTAAATAGGATTGTTTTGCTTTGCTGATAACATTTCAACTCATCAGACGCAATTGTCGATTTCATTTCCTATTTCTAGACTGTATGTAATAAAGAGAGAAAATATGGTTAGTTCCTACAACAACTAGGCTAATTCCTGCTACGTCTAACAATTCAAAATCTGATCATATCAACTATGTTATGGTCGGCGCGGTTGGATGCAACTTATGGCCATGTCACTGAGCCACACACTCATAAAACTTTCAAGATCTTCATTATAACTGTGATAGTCTTCTTAACTAGCCTAAGGTTGATCGTTAATATCACCATTTGTATAAGTTTGAGCATAGATGGTACTAAATAAGGTTATAGTGTGAGTTATTGCATCATTAATTGTCAGGGCAACGCTCTCGTAGACTTGTTAAACTAAATGAGGTTTTTCTGAGAGATTTCAATCGAAGCCCATAATATCCAAATTAAAAAGGAAATCCAAGGAAATACTGAATTAATGCTGAGCTGATATTGATGATACGGTGCGACTGAACCAAATTCAATGTCGCTGTCATTCGTTATAAGCTATATATATAATTCCCTGTAGCACTAGACCAGAGCGCGAGGTCAAACAAGATCCTTCAATCCTCAGCTATCCTTGTCGTCTCTTTCCACACCTCAGTTATGTCACTATCGTTCACAGTTAGCAATGATTCGATAGTCCTTCTCAAACGTACTGGGTTACGACAGTTCGTGCCCTGCATGCCCTTAATGAATTCTTTTACTATTGTCTTGGCCATTGTTGTCGACACTTTGACTGTCCAATCGTACTGCTCTTCACTGATCTGGTTCTGCGCAGATGTTCCATGTCTATTTGCCTTCCTGTTGCTTACATTTTCATTTCCACGGTCAGCTTTATTTCTAGAATTGCTTGCACAAGTACACATACCTTCCCGGTTCTGTGCGCGAGTATTCAATGTATTTTGTCGGTAAAAGTTCTATCGTACAGCATCGGCAAGGTTGTCGTCAATGCCGACATGTATATGCAGTCCTTTTTCATGTTATCGCTGACAGTCATTTCCACCACTCTGTACTTCATTGTTAAATGTAACCATGTACGAATAGAAAGACTGCCTGCCGAACATGTTCGAGCCCCTGTACATCAAGTGGTTTGAGCCTTAACATTTTAGCCAAAAATTTATCTGTAAAATCATTTTGTTTGAGAAGTGATTTTGCGTAAGTCGACATCTTGTAGGCAATAAATATTCCTAACTTCCCTTATTGGTAAATTATCGACTCATTCTATCTTTAATCGTCGCTTTTGCTTCCTTCCCTGACATCTCCCACTTTTCCCTTGACACATTGAGACTAAATTCAGTTCCTAGTTTTATGACACTCATCCATTTCCCCACCTACTTAATCGTATTCCATCTCATCTTTTGCTTTCCTTCACACTCCCATGTCGTCTCATTTTTCAACGCGACATTTGACCGTTTGCTTCACAACAATTTTATTGACATCATGCCGATGAACTATATGTACAACCCCCCGCCCCCTTCAGCCATCATGTCTACTGCATGGCAAACTTATTTTTTCTAAGTACGTGAACAGGCATTACGATATGTGGAGGGAAAAAATGACGTCACGATGTTGAAAATGTTTGAATTATGGAAAAGATACTCAATTTTCATGTTACCCTATTATTAAGAATGTCAATGACCAAAATTGAGAGTGTTTCCCTTTCCCAGCACCGAGATATCAGCTATTAAAGTTTTAAATCTCTCTAACAAAACCTTGGCATTTGATGCTGGTTCCTATCGTAAGAATCCAAGGAATATCAACAGAGTTTTGACAAGAGGTTTTTGAAATTCAAACGCCTCTGACTTAAACACTGTTTACACAAAAGGTCTGGTATTTTGAAAAATAACCTATTCCAGGGTTGCCTTTATATATCTGGAGTCAAATTTTACTAATGCCAAAACGTTTGATATTTGACGTAAACACTTTCTCTCCGCATTTCTGTATTCTCCTGTTGATATCGAGGTATGGGGAGCTCAACTAATCAATCAGCTGAGCGACCTGTTCTGTGAATTGTAGCAAAAGTGGCTGAATAGGCCACAAACATTTATACACTACCTATTTATCAAGCATATTTACCGTTACACAATTATGACAAAACCAGTGCAAACCAAGACAGGAACCATCTATCAGGTTAACGTTTAGAGTTTCCGTTGCCTCGATTTCCCTTATATAAACATGGTTGCCTCCGTGACGGTGGTAAAGAGAAGTTGTCCAGGCTTCTCATGGCTAGGATCAAGCCTCAGTTGGCAATTTTCAAAGTAACCTCTTAAACCATGCGGCATTACTTATAACATACAAGGATCACTTTTGCTCCCCATGGTGACATACATTCTCTAGTAACTTTTCAAAATCATCATTTCAAATTCGCTTTTCAAATGTAGCTTCCGATAGGCTTTGGGAAGAATGATAGGCTGGATGGCAGTCCTTCAGCAGTCAGGTCAAATGATGCAAAGAGGTTTGTCCCGGACATTGCGTAGACATGGACGTCGATGTCCAGCGGTAGAGCATCAGAAGATAATGTGACAACTGCAGGAATAGACTATGTTATCAACTGAATCCACCTAGCTCCGTTGGTAGAGCGCACGCCGCGAATGCGTGGGTCACGGGCTCGAATCCCAATGTTCATTTTATTTGATATTTTTCTAGTATCTTTCAAGCTTTCCTTGATGACCTCTGCTCCCCCTCCACCTATATTTTAGGTCCTTGTAGCAATTTTATATTTTTTAAACTGTGGCTCTCATTTTATGCAGATGCATCTCCCTCCAGAAATGCACAACATGGAAAATCTGTGAGCTTAAAATGGAACAGATCGCTAAAAAGGAATTTGAAAGTCACAAACCGATTGGACATCGATTGCTCAGGAGCGGAAAGTCATTCACAGGTAAGACTAACAGAATCAAATATTTTTAAATCTTGCTACCATTTCAGCAGGAGGTTGTAGTGACGCAATATCCAAACAATATACATCTCAAATTTCTCTCACTGGATGGTACAAAACCGTAGCATAGTGGAAAAGCGTCGTCGTTGTGCAACTACGGGAATCATGGGTTCGATTCCCATTGGTCCCACGTTTCTTTACCATCGATATCTTATAACATCAATGTCTACCTTCGGTCATTACAAATGGTGACCCCGACGCGATACGAACACGCAGCCTTCTGACACGTTTTACTAAGCTCTGGTCTCTTACAAACTAGAGAGAGAAAACTTGGGATGTGGCGTCACCACCATTTAATGTAGTATAAGTATTCCTCCTGTTAGATTGCAAACATGCGTAGTGAAGTGCAGGGGATAGTTGCAAATTTTTTTCAGTGCTTCAGAACTTAAAATATTGTGTAGTAAATTAGATAGGCACGCAGGACGGGGTACACATTGCTCCTTGTCTCCCTTCAACAATTTCTGAAAGTCGAAATTATGGCAAATAGGTGAGAGTAATACACGTCCGAAATACAAGTATTCGGTACTTATTCTAAAGAAAAATCTAATTGAAGGCAGCCAAATTTAAAGCTGACTCAATATTTTAGATCTTACATTTAAACCAAAAAGGTTGTGCTCCCTTTGAGAAAAGAGAGAGGAAGAAGAAGAGAAAAGAGAGAGGAAGAAGAAGAAGAGAATAAAGAGGAAAATAAGAGAAAAAAGAGGAGGAGAAAAGAGAGCAAGGTCACAGATAGCATGGAAACATACATTCCAGCAGGACATTAAAACCGAGGATCCGCCATGAAGTGTTAAGCCGGGCAAGAAAAAGCGGAAATAGACATCACGTGTCTGAGCAGTCGGACGAAATTGTCGGAACGTGTGTTCGTGTACCGTCGGATGAAATTACATCCTACATTTTCTTCCGACCAGTCGAATCCGACTTTATCGGATCGTGTGTGCCCGCCTTTATTTGACCAGGGTATATGCATTTAGACTAAAAATTATCCGTTCCTCAGCTGTGATGTATCGCAAAGGTTAGGAAGTACCTTAACGAAGGGGCAACAAAAGGCCTATTTCAGGGTTTTGTCACTAGCAGACTGGATAAGTTTAAGTCTTTTTTTATCGTCTTCATAATACTGCAATCTGTCAGCTGTAATACTTTTCAAATAAAGATTTAAACTAGTTGAAAATTAGACCAAGCCACTCCAATCTGCAGAATTTACACTACCCACCTTTCAAACTTATCTAATTAATTTTTAAATCTCTGTGTGGCTTGGGGATTCTGTACTTACAAAATGCGTTTGATTTTTATGTACCTTCTTCAAAACTTCGATCTTCTTCCAGTGCCTTCTAAAGGGTCCCATTGTTAAATTAAAGTTCTATGTTTTGAGATCTTCCTTGTAACTATGAATTGAAATGCCCTTCCCTTTCAGGTGCGTTCTTTGAAGACAATTGACTACTCAACTTTAAACTGAAAATCCATCTGTTTTACTAGGCTTGTGGTGTGTAATAGTTTGTCGAAGTATCTTCTTATAGATAATGTAATCGCTATATTTTAAGAGAACGTAAGGTTTTCTGGTGCAGCGCATGGAAACACCTTACTGTATTAGGCACTATATAAAACATTTAGGTAATAACTTGTTCTGCCATCCTTTATCTCTTTAATGCTATTATTACAATAAAAAGGCACAAATACCAAGTGTTAGGTACTGAAAGTCTTTACTATGCAAGAGGTATGTATGATTGCTCTCGATCTTGAGGTAACATGGGTTTGTTCTTACAAGTATATTTTTCTATGTGATCAAAACCAAACATAACCTTCCCTACATTGCAGATTCGGCGTCATAGATTTAGGGATCTCAACACAAAAAATAAGAAACAAGTTCATCTGCTGTAACATATCTTTGTGTTACTTCAGTGTACGCAAGACGATTTGATTACAGATAAGTATAATAATGAGTTTTAAGAAGTATTTTCAGAAATTATGTTAAAACGAGAGAAATAAAAACTGCTTCTTATTAAAAACGTCAGCATTGATGCCCCCTCCTTCCCTTTATAGCCTCCTGCTTGCATTAGTACCGATAATAGACTTGTTGTAAAATAGACGAACTCTCTTTCATATTCTCTCCACACTATAGGTCCGCCATGCAAGGATAAAAGTTCTTATTGCAGTTCTTACAAGCCTTACTGCAACCACAAAGATTACATCGACTATGTCCAAAAAAATTGCAAGAACACTTGTAATTATTGCCGTAAGTAGATTGAACAAAGCATTTTCTTATCCTTATTCTGTATAGAGTCCCTAATAAAAATGGGCTTGTAACAACGTGCCTAGAACCAACTGCTCGCTGGATTTGCGTTAAAGCATTTTTTTCTTGTACCGTTTCAGGTATCCTATATTGTCAGATGTACAATATAGATGCTGTTTGATATCACGAGCAAAGCCGCGGATTTTATAATAGTATTGTTGGGTGGCGTCCAGTATAAATGAGCATATTTTACAACCAGCAATGTTAAAACGAAAGACACCCCTGGAACGGTTTGATTTGTAGTTGAAATGAAGAAGAGTGGTATTCAATGAAACACCATCTATGTTATTGTAACTGTATGGAAGTTAGGGTCAAACTTATCCCTGGACTGGTTGAACTCCTAGGTTGCTATTTTTGATTGCTCAAAAGCCTTAGGTGATCCAAAGATGTAACGTGGCCTCGTGCAAAAACTGCCTACTAAAAAGGAACTCCTTGCACATCTAGTAGTATCAGAGGCGTGCAGGACCATTTCAACAGAAAGGGCACCGAATCTTAGATCTAAAACATTTGGTCAAAGCATTAATTTGGTAGTTTGAAGTCAAATTTTTCTCTGGTAAAATACCTGAGTATTTTTGACTCTTATTACTCAGTTTTGCACAAATATGGGCGGTCACTTTTTGCACGAATGTCAACTTTGCAGAAATTCGGGGGGGGAGGGGGACGGTTTTCCTTTTACTCCTCCGTCCTATGCGCCTAGGGTATTACAACTGTGCAAGCGTGAAGGGGAAAATGCACTGCAAAGTCATGACGGTATGTGTTGCAATTCAAATAACTTCATATTTCCTGACAAAAGCTAACTGCGATGCATCCTAATTATGGATGAACTTGTTTTGATAATGGTCTTGTAGTGATAGATGGTATCCAAGCCTGCATAAATTTCTAAGAACATTTAAGGGTCCTTGCCATCACTAGCTACTGAAGCAGGAAGTGGCAACCTTTACGTCACGCGCAGGATTCGAATTTCCCTTCTTGTAATACGTACCCTAAGTACGTCTCTGTACATAAATAGTAATTGTTATGTACATACGAAAACACGCACTTTACGCCGGCTTACAACGTGTGAGTGATAATTTTGATTTCGTGCTCATGATTCCAATCAAACAGCGGTCGCTACTTCTGTGCTAATGAGTCATAAGTCATAAGTCATAAGTTACACACGAAGCATTTACTTTATAAATTAAAGCTATGTAAAGGATGCATACCTTTTTCTACATTGAATTCTGTTTTCTTTTCAGATATAACAACCATACCACCACCCACGACCAAGTATGTCCCTACAACCCCGTACACAGTTCCTGGAGGATCACGTAGGAAGCTACTTACCATTTCTTAATGAATTTACTAAAGCATTTTTGCAAAAATAAAGTGGATTTTTACTGCTTTCTCTCAGCATCTCCTTGTAATATGTTCTTTGTTTAATATGTTTGTTCACCTTCATTTACGGTGGGCGTATATTTGAATATTTATTATATATATTTGGGCGTATATATTTGAATATAGTATATTCAAAATAGGTTATCAATGGATACGTAAAAGTAAATCCAATTTCCACAACTTTGAAAGTTGAAACAGGAATTGATAACAATGTGATCCATTCGTATATTGAGGTAAGAGAAAAATTGTCAGTGTACCTTACAAAAATTTGAGGATTTGCAAAATGATCGGATTACCTGCAAACTGTAAAGTATTGATAGATGTAGTGAATTGCTGTCGTTGTTTTGTGCGATCTGCTACCATCAATACATTGCATGCTTCAGCAAAAACAGAGCCAAAACGTATTTCAAATCTTTTCAAAAAATTGATAACATTATGTCAGACGCGTTTCATGGGTCTAAATAGATAAAAAATCAGTTCTGTGGATAGTGTTTATGTGAAATTGCATCTATGTATTTTTATGATACGTCTGTGTGACGGTCATAGATTAGTGGCTTGGTCATGCCACAGGGGACGAGAGGCCTTGATTCCTTCATGTTTTAGACTACATGTAGATGCTTTTTCCTGACAAACTCATGAGTTCATACTATTTATATCATCTTTACATTAATGAGACTACTGCCCTAGTTATTGTCCTTTACTATACAAAACGTTTTGGTTTTCATTGATTTTGGTCAGGCTTGGCCATCCTGCCGCGTTGCAAAAATGCGGAGGCCATTAATTGAAAGAGTTTAGAAGACTTTCAAATGCAAATGTTGCAAATGTTCGTAATTCATGATTACTGAAAATTAAGAGGAAAATTTTTTTTTCTAAAAAATACCCGGCATTATTTTGTTTTTGGTGATATTGAGTGGTGAAAATTGTTGTTTGTTAGTTAATTTTTTTATTTATTTACTAGCAACATATAAAACTGGCATCTCTTAGATTAGTGCTGCCTTAGTCAAGAAAAGTTACTATTTAATATCCATATCCTTCATTACTGGGAACCAAATCTTATACTACAGACTTTTAGCAGCCTCTTTGATTAAGAAAAAACTTCCTAAAGATTTAATCCGATATTTTCAATTATGGCTTGCAAAATATCATAAGTAACTGCATGCAATTATTTTTGTAAAACATCAGAAGGTTATTGCAGAGATCTATTGCGTCGCTCTGGTTCAATGCCTCATGAACCAAGAAAAAAGTTTAGTGCATATTAACAGAAGGCACTTATAAATAAAGAGTCTCAAGTCTTTGTCGAAAGAGATATATTGCAAATAATAATGGGAGAAAAATTAGAGAAGTAAATAAAATGAATGAATAATAAAACAAACTCTTGCCCAGAGGAGACCCAAGAGTGGATAATGCACCTCTTGGAATTTTGAAAACAGCGATTTCCCGTAAAACTATAATAAAGTGACTAAGAATGGGTAATATAATGCACGGTATTATTATCATTATTATAATTATTATAATCATTCATAGTTAATTGTTTATCATCTATTCACGGTGATTTCATATTTGCTATTAATTAAGTAACACTATGCCTTTTTAGAGCATATAAAAAATTTGTCTTTGTCTTGAATAATGTTAGAAGAGTACGTCTGCGATTTTGCATTGTTATTTTTGCCTTCTTCCTTCTTTGGTTAAGTGTCACGACACCATGGACATGGAAAGTGTTTAACTGTTTGTTGTAAAATAGCTTTGAACCTTTAACTTATTCAATTACTGTCAAATCTTGGCTCCTCGATGGTGAAAAACATTACAGAGGCCTGGTGACGAAGAGACGTTTATGTGTTCTAAGGTCTCTGTGAGATCTTTTACCACAGAAGAGAAACGATCTGTCTGAAAACAAACGAACTGTTAGATGAGGAGCTGTTATTGAGAAAACCCTAAGAAAAGAAAGTATCGAACATTGAGGTGCCTTGCAAACATTTCCCTGCTGACGTTTTTTCAAGTTATTCTCTGTTTACCAACATGGTTAGATTATTGAGCTCTACAATACCTTCACCCTTTTAATTATTCTCAAAACATTTCAAAGAAAGAATAAATGAAATTTCGATTTTGGAAGCAGCATGTAACATACGTGGCATACTTCAGTGTATCTTTGTATGTCGCGTATATATTCTAATATTCGTTCTTTTACACTCAACATTTAGAGGCACTTCAGCCTGGTTGTGGTAAAAAGGGACCTGGGCACACGCGTATCGTAGGTGGAAAAGCTGCAAAACCCGGTGATTGGCCTTGGCAAGTAACGTTTGATTACAAGTACAATGTTGCAAATCCTGGACACCATTGTGGAGGTACCTTACTAACGGAAGAATGGGTTCTGAGTGCTGCACACTGTTTCTATGACGATACGAAGAAGGAAAATTACTGGCTGCAGCTAGGTGTGTTAAATTTTGTTTACTATAGTAGTTACGAAAATTTTGCAACTACTGAACAAAAGACGGGGACAGTAAAGATTATGAAAAAGCCTGTAATATAAAGTAACGTGTGTTATACGGTCTTCTTATAGTAAAAGCCCCCATCTTATTTGTTTGCTTCGATAATGGATAATGAATACGGAAACTGAGATTTAAGTAGAAGAGAGGCTTTTTGAAAAATAATTTATATATGTTTGTGTATATATTGTATAGATTCATTCATATATTCAGATTGAGTATACAATGTATATATTGCCCGAGTACATATATCAATGAAATGGCTCTGATGAAGCTAACAGCGAAACAAAGAAAAGGTTGCTGGTGGTGGAGAGAATTCGGGATCGACTACCCGGATTGTCGACTTTACTATTGCACTATTTAGTGCAATGGTAAAGTCTTCGCTTTCGGAGTGGGAGATCCTGGGTTCGAACCGGGCCAGCACCCCAAGCACTTCATGTTTAATGAGTTCTATACTATGTAGTTCATGACTGCTTGTGTGTCTGCCTGAGTACTTATATATATATATATAATATAAATATAAATAATAGATAAATATCTCCATCCATATTTATCAGCTCATTTAGGGGATTAAACTTCACATAAAGTTTCGATCAATTCTTCCTCAGAAACTTTTTAGAATTCTCGAGAAAACATTGATTACTTGAAGTGTGATTATTTTGTAATAATTTACAAACGTACACATTCACTTACAAAATAAACTAATATATATATATATGTATATATGTATCTACGTATATATGTATACACATAGTTAACATACAAGAAATAGTCTAGAATTGTCGTACTAATTTGAGTTTCACGCTCGAGACGATCATTTAAATGCGCAGTTTTGCAATTTAATGTATCATGTCTTCTTTACAGCCATCTGGAAATGAAGATTTTTTGGCAATTATGCAATGATGTATCACAGTCGTTTATATGTAAAAATGATAATTTGGTAATGGTATCAAACACTGCTGACTCTTTTTATATTATTTGAAAGTTATTGGTAAGGCTAAACGTATACTGAATCTTATTTCATTAGGATTAATTTTTGTCAGTGTCTTTAAGGGGGAATATTTTATACTTGCTACAAAATTGGTGAAAAAGGCTCTTAATTAGACTATTTTTCCTTTCAACTCAAGTCGGTATCACAGATGTCCGAGGGATATTGTTGATCTATTGATTAGAAAACTGTTGATTTGTCTTGATTTTGTGGTGCCATATAATATAACTTTATCACACGATTGACATTCCTATCCGAAAGGTTTTGATCATGTTAAAATTTGGTAATCAAATTATTTTTCGATTCCGATCAATGGGTCTTTTATGAGTCTGAAACGTATGCCATTAATGTCATTCTATACGACAGTACAAAATATTATATATTTATCACCAATTTTCAAAGAGTATCCTCTCATTTTAACATACCATTTCTTTCTACGTGTAGTTTATGCCATAAATTTCAAGCAAATATACCAGTTTCGTAATATTTAGTCGTTTATTGTATTGAACAATAGGTGAACATGATCTCAAAGTTTCAAGTGGCCATGAGGAGAAATTCACAATAGCTGAACTGATCCTTCATCCCAAGTATGATCATGGTAGCTATAATTTTGATATGGCCCTTGTACGACTTGACCGGAAAGCTAAGCTGAAAGACCGAGTCAAAACAGCCTGCCTCCCAGATCACACTACGAACTTCCGAATTGGTACAAAGTGTTTTATAACAGGATGGGGACTTCTGAAGGAATATGGAGAGGGCCCTCAGGTATGCATGACTGTTATTTATTTCTACAGATGATTTTGATAAATAGAGATCTTTATCTATGAAAAAAGCCAAAAGAGTTAGTGATATGATCGATAACATATGGATAATTCATTTGGATTTACGGGTGATATGTTCGTAAATATGTCTAAAATGCAACACCCTTTATTCTTTCCATGACTCAACAGGAGCAGTAACGCATCGCTATGTTTTACTAATCTTCAATGGTTTCTTATTTGAGTCTCATGGATTCCTAACTTAAAGATCTTAGACTTCCCTGTCGAACCCAAATAAATGTTTAACGGAACAAGCACATACTCTTCTATACGTTAAGCATTATGCTAGCGGTATATGAGGAATCAAATCCACAGAACAAAACTTCGAATGTAATGTACTTTGGTTGAATGTACCCTTACATCTGGAGGCTAAATTCACCCCGTTTAGTTTTGACAGATTCCGAAAAAGTAATAACCAAAACAAATTAGAATCTAATGGCGTAAGTGGAAAGATTGGATAAATATACAACGATTTTAAAACATAGTGACGAGCAAAGGATCTCAGATTGTAAGTATGGCAGAGATCATAATGATCCTCATAATTCTAACCTGCGTATCGGCGAATGCTTCCTGTTTTGTTGTAGGCCTACCAACATGGTCATAAGAAGACGTATTGCCACAGTTTCAGCCCCTACTCTTCGACTCTGCCAGTGTAAACTCCTTGCTAGTCCATGTCTTTTGCTGCCTAGCTGCGTGATTACTTTGAGACTACCACAGTAAAGAAGTTCTATAAATGTTTTGTGTTTATTTGTTAGTATTCCGTTTCACAGTATGCACGTTCCTAATGATTCATGAAAAATTAAAAACTGGCATCTTTGACAGACTTCTTTAATTTGCTAAAAATGTTTGTAAAGGGTTATGAATCTTAAGTCAATTTTTTTATAAATGGATGCCTTTATTGTTTGCTTTGGCCCTTACTTGTCCAGATTCTGCAACAGGCACAAGTACCTTTGGTGAATACAAGGACATGCGAGAAAGGGTACAGTCAACTTGGATACAAGATAACTTCTAACATGCTTTGTGCTGGTTATGCCAGAGGTGGAATTGACAGTTGTCAGGGCGACTCAGGTGGACCACTGGTTTGCAAAGCTAAGGATGATACTTGGTTTTTGTGGGGTTCCATTTCCTGGGCTGTTGGTTGCGCTCGAAAAGGATTATACGGTGTGTATTCAAGCACAAAAGCAATGAGACCTTGGATTGACTCAATCGTTTTCAAGAAAAAAGGATTTTGATCTCATGATGTACAAGAACAGTGGGAGAAAGAGTGACAAACGGCAAGTTTATATTGCATTGTAAAAATGTCATAAACTCTGAATTTTTAAAAAAGATAGCATCAGTTGCATAGACTGCGTTGGTCGTTATAACACCGACCTTCACTGATTCATTTTTGTCTGTTACCTGCCTCCTTTTATATTTTACTACTGACAGGCGCCCGCATTCCCGTGCAATACAATTTCCTGTAGTTAATAAAATAAAATGTTAAATTCATGCGATCAATACCAATCAAACTTTTTATTTAGGAAAGAAAAATGAATATTCCGTTTTGTCATTTGACATATAGTGCCCACGTATGTAGAGGGGAAAACAATGCAATCACAAAGAGAATGATGTATGCTAAAGCAGCAAAACCATATCACTGAGATCCATGGGTTAAAAGATACTTGGAGTGGACACAAATCTAGCAAAGAGTGAGTGCAATACAATCAAAGAAGGAGTTTGCCGAGTTAGAGCGGGAACGCCTTAGCACGCCTCTCTGATGGCGCAGTATACCGATGGAGGATCTCGCAGGGACAGTAGGAATGCTGCAATCGGTTTTATGTGTTTCATGTCCTACAGAATGTACATCTTACTTTTAAAAGCGTCCCTATAGGGCTATTTTTCAGCCACTTCAGGTAGTCAGCCTCACATTCATCTTGTGGTGCTAGTGCTATCGTTGATATACCCCAATTGAGGAAGAAGGACTTCTCTCGTACGTTTCCTAATATTGGGAGAGTGGTAATAAATGCAATTGGCGGAAAGTCTTCAAAAACTAAATTTGACTCATTCCCCATATATAATGACAGAAGAGTAAGAAACCTCGAGGGAGGCCAAGTACTCAAGTTCATCGACTTCTATAAAAATGGGTTATTAAAAATATATTGGCATTGTTCGGTATGAATGCCGGGCTTTCGTTAATAAGAAATATTTAAAACTATGGCACATTCAGGTTTCCAAAAAGTGTGTTTCTCGTGGAAAGAAAAATGTGTCATTTTCTTGTTCTGTGCTTAAAAAGAGTTTACATTCCTGAGCAGTAAACTATCCAGTACAGGATATTTATCGACTATTGACGTATCTCAGTACTGCAACCCTCACAAGAAAGTTTCTTATTAAAAGGACTGCATGTAGATTGGCTATTATTTACACCTCCTAGTGTCCAAAAACTCTCTCTACAACATGCTATGCATCTTCTTTGCCGTCTACATCCGTATCTACCTGTCCATCTACCTTTTCTGCCGTCTACATGCCTTTGGTTATTGCTGTTAAGATTGGCATCAAGGGGGCAACGTTTCCAAGGCACATTGGTATCATGATTTTGGTTTACTTTACGAGAAGTGGCGAGTAAACGTTATAATTTGTTACTTCTGCTGATGTTGCCCCACCACCCCATCACCAAACAATAGTGCGATAAGAAAGTTTCCTCAACTTTCCTAGTCGACCTTGTGTTTCAAATACTTGGCTCCAACATTCATTGACATTAAGAATCTTTCGTGAGATCCTTAGTAAGCTCAAGTGCATCTTCGTACCCTCCTAGTATACAAGACCAGTTTTAATACTTCAGGTCGAGAGTCGTCTTGGTCTCTAGAAAGGAAAAACCCCAAAACGTGAAAAGAAGCGAACATAGCAGAGGAAAAAACACCATGTGGACCTCAAGACCAAATCACCAAGCTGGGAATGGGATCGCAATGACCCAGAATACTTTCTGAAGATTGAATGTGCCCTTTTTCGACTGTATCTACATTAAATAAACTACAAGAGAAGTACCCCGACGCAAAAGTAGCATTATCATCTGTATTCAGAAGGAAAGGATTTAACGAGTCCAAAACGTTAACCAGCTGATAGAGGAAGAACTTAATTACTTAGATAAGAACTATATTTTCGAACCTTTGGAAAGATGGAGTCCACATAAACGATGAAGTGATCAGGAAATATACCCGTAACATTAGCAAATTTATTAGGTATGGTTGATGCTACATAGCGACGCGAATATGTATACGTAGACGAGGCAAACCTGGGATAAATGGTCTTAAGATTGCATTTTAATCATTGTCACCCTCCGAAAATGTAAAAACAAATCCGCATCATACTGCATGATAACGATATTGATATTATTAGTCTGAGTGAAACCCGACTAAATGAAAACGTTGAAGACAATGAGAAGGCTATAGAATATATTGACATGACCGAACCGTAAAGGGAGGCAGGGTAGCAATTTACGTAATGATTACGTAATAATACACTACCAGAGCACAAAATCAAACAGAAAAGTGACAGGCTAGAGCTTCTTTCATTGGAAGTAAAACAAAATAAGGCCAGGTCGTTTTACGTGGTATGCTGGTATCGGCCGCCAACATCTGGCCCGGATCACTCAACAATTGAGAAATTTAGAGAGGTCCTGAAGAGCTCAGAGAAGGAAGAAAGAGAAATAATACTAATTGGTGATATAAACTGTGATTCTAAGGACAGCTTATGCGAAAAAACTAAAATACGTATACTCGGAATATCAAATAGGACAGTTAATGAAGACATACACCGTAATTACGGTAACAACAACTGACTCTGGAGAATAAAGAGTGAGCAAGTCACTCGTAGGCCATTTCTCTACCACAAACTCTAGATACATTTTAATGGCAGGTGTCCTTAAAACAGAGATAGTGGTCCACAATTTGGTGTACCGAGTTCAAAAATTAATACCGAGCGACTAAAAAGAAAATAAAAAACATCAAATTTAGCCCTATCCTGAACAATGATGAAATATCACAAGACACTTTTTCAGACTTACAACAAAGAGAGTGGGACACCATTGTTACTCCTCTTGCTGGTGCCCCCTCTGTAATTCAGGAAATGTTTGTGGCACTCTTAAATATCCAAGCCCAAGTTAAGAAAAGAGGATAAGGTCCAGTTTTGTCCCCTGGTTTACTCCACATTTAAGAAAGGCCATGAATACCAAGGACAAAATAAAAAGAATAGCAATAGACAATTTAATTTATAGGGGACATATGTCAAACAGCGGTACAAAGTAACTGAACGAATCAGATACGCTCTGCAAGACTATTATCAAGGTATAATCGAGTAAAATTATGGGAAGCCCCGAAATATAGGATCACATTTAGATTCAATAATTTTTCACTTCGTTTCAGTTGGGCCTAAACTAGCACAAAATATCAAATCATAACGTAATATTAACTACTTAGAGCATGTGACGCTAGTAGAGAAAGAAATAGAAGTTAAAAAAAGCGATAAGGCATTTGTGATAAAAACTGTCAACCAGCTAAAAAGGGAGAAAGCGGCTGGCCCGATAAGATGACCGTAGCCTCAGTTAAAGATGCACGAGAGTTTATTGCTCATTATCTTGCTCTTCTTTGCAACTTATCATTTGCAATAAGTGTCTTTCTCGATAATTGGGAAATAACAAGAGCCCCACCAATTTTTAAATTGGGTTCGAGAGTAGATTTAAATAATTACAGACCTATCGCTGTATCATATGTGTTCTCAAGTATGCGAGAGCAGATAGTGAAATGGCGAGAAGTTGCTTTAATGCTTTAACTAAGAACATCAATGGTAGAATTGAAAGCCTCAAACATTTGTAGCATGTAGCAAGCACTTTCTCTAAAAAAGGAATGGATCGAGCTTCCCATCGTTTCCAACAGCGAAAAAGTGTAGTCACGAGTACTGCACCAAACTAGTTAAAATAGCGCGGGAAAGTTCGCCATGTTACGTGACATTGAATATAAGCTTTGTTTGATGGGAACTGAAATGGCGTCTAACGATTGACCTCACTATAAGGCGAATAATGTTCGGTCCTGCGTTTTTAGAGATCGTTGGTCGCAAGGCATAAAAAACGACTCTGATTACATATTTCTTCTAGCTTCTTTTATTACAGATTAAAGGCATTTATTTAACAGGTATATTCTTTATAATAACTTTGAAGAGATACAAAGTCAAGGCTGCAATAACTAATAAGGCAGTTTGGTTCCGAATCTGAAAAATAAACTTGTAATGAGTAAAATTAAAAATACCTCTGCTTACTGTTGAAGTAGAAGCTATGCTGCCTTATGCAAGTGAAACTTGGGCCATGAATTCAACAAAGTTCTCACAATTCGTTATGGCATCGACAAGAAATAAACCAGAAAACGTAGTCTAATTAGAATGTACCAATTTGCAGTCATTTATAAAGTTAGTGATTGTATTCAATAGTAATATGAATGAATTGAAGGAACATTGTTATTATATAACAGTAGTTCCTTGTTTGGTATGCAAATATTTTGGTGGCCAGAACCTCCCTGCCCATATTTCCACTTGAATTCGTTTCTACCAGTGGCCCCCATAAACGTTTTATACTAATGCATATATTTCTAATCGAAGAGATTCGTAAGTGCATAGGTTATGGGATTCAATGGAGTACAGTTGAATATAAAAATGGCTCAGAAAATGAGGATGACCCATGAAAATTAGTAATAACATGTTTAAAAATTACGAAAATTTCGAAAATACGTAAAATACAATTTCTTTCGCCTTTGATCACACTTCTCTTGACATTTTGCTTCTCACCTTGAAAAAATAATTCCATTAAAGCACTTGGTCATCCCTATATAAGTTAGATGCCTGCAAAATGATCTTGCGAAAGTGCAAATATAGGAATGCCAGTACTTCTGCCCAGAAAAGTATGAATCCCATCACCAAAAGTAAAGTTTTAGTAAAATTTAGCCTTTTCTACTAAAGAAGAGGAAAAAACACATCGTCAATATTGAAGTTGCAAGGCCTAAATGAATGAACTTTTAATTCTTCCCAAATCTTAGACATGGTGATACAGGAACTAATGATGTCCTATGTGATGGACTAGACATATTTCAGCAGCTTTCTGCAAATACTGTGCACCTTCATTAGATGCAAAAAAACGATCAAGTGAAACAGAAGTAACGATTTGGTGTTTGTTCCTTAAGTGCAACTTAGCAAAAATGAAAGAAAACATTCAAGTGTTGCGCGTTAGGGTGCGAACATCTTTCCCATTCTTTTGTGTTTTAATTGTTTAGCTGGACATTTGTTTTTTCCACTCAAAGTACCCATCTAATTAATTAAGAGGATCTCCTGATTAATCAGATTTAATATTGGGTGAGACGTTTCTCTTTGAAGCTGTATAAATGCCATTTGAACGAAAAGCTGAAAGAACTCCACAACTCGATACCTCAGAGAAGTAAGTCCTATGTCAAACTGGTGTTGACGAAGAAACTGGCCATCATGCTTACCATTGTGGTAGTGCTTGCAGCACTGATAGTATCCTGCACTGCAGATTGTGAGTCTTACTTTTGCAATTTAGACATATACACATCCTAAGATCTGATACTCATAGTTCTATAATCGAAGCAAATTTAGGTCGATGAAATTTATTTGTGAACGTCATTTTCACAACCAAATGTAGGGTTGAATAATTTCCCTTTCTCTTGGAAGTCGTGTAGTTATTTCGAAGTTAGCAAGAAATTAGCTGTTGCCACTTCCATGTTTGTGTTCGTTAAGTATTCTGACTTGTTTTAATCAAGTGAAAATTCTTAAACATCTAAGAATTCTTGTTTTAAAAGAATGTTTTCAATGCACTCAAGCTACTACTTGCAATGAACATAGGATATCTATTTACTATGCAAACCTTGATTGCCTTTGATAGACCTTCTATGCCTTGATATGTAACCTACGAGGCTCACTACCTACTACGCTTCATTCTCTTTTCAATAGAATGACTTATCCCAGAGGGAATGAAGAACATTAATTTAGTCAAAAGAGTTCAGCTAGAAGTAATACTGTCATGATTACAAATTTTTAACATAGCAAAGGTAAAAAGCAATTTAGAAATGCTCAAAGATGTAAAGAAAATGGGTATACATTTCCATGATTAACAATACCAAATTATTGTATATAATAATTTAACGATAACAATTATACTTTTACGCAATAAAGTTTCCTTAGTATCATATTATCATTACTTTAGTATGTATTCAAGAAATTTTTGTAGTCAATGTAGTCAAATTTAAGTAAACTGTAACAGATTTGAAAGCAACCCGTCCTTCTGAGTACCAGGCTGAGGCATACTGAGCACATACATACCATTGTGAGCCTATGATTACGTTATCCTCTCTTGAAGATCATAGGGTACCCGTACTACGCATTGCGATACTTAATTAACATCCATTGTACCAGCATGACCTATAACTTTATTAATTTAGGCCACATAATCATAAATACTGTGTAATATAGGATCCAACATTTTATCGTATGCCTTCAGAGGACTTTAGTAGGAAACGTATGCCGTCCACAGCGATCTAAGAACTCTCATACTATCTTCCATGACGCCCCCTCCCCCACCGCCGCTAATATTCTTTTACATTTTGGATTTTAACATCATTCTGTCAATACGTGTATGGTTGGTACCAGCCGCGCAAGAAGGAGGGTAATATGTCAGCAACAAAATGGGAATCTAGGGGAATTTTTCATAGAAAATGTTAAGAAGTGTTCCCTCTATATCCTCGGAATACTCCCATTTGTAAATTATGATAAATAATGATGATATGACGTTATGCGATTCATTCATTTATTCATTTATTTCAGACTATTCTTGAAGGCCCTCATTCCCATCATATTATAGACGATAAAACAAAAAAGCAGAATCTTACCTGCATTTTAAAGTTCTCTTTTCTTCTTAGAATTTATCATTTTAAAGTTTCATGAAATAAAATCAAGATTTGGACTTACAATTTTGATGTAATCTACATGAGGTGAAGGACCCCACCACATCAATTAATGGTAATCGTAGTGCAGCGACTACCGATCTCCGAGTAAGATGAAATTATGCCTCATTTTTTCTTAAAATTATGAGAAACCATAGAAAGCAAACATTCAAGAAATATGGGGTGGATTGACTGGAACCTGGTTGTTAAATAAGGACGTCCCGACTCATGCATAGGAAGGTCTCGGGCATTTCCTGCACCATTCTATGGCACTCGATACCTAAACATATAAGAAACAAACAAAACGCTAACTCTGTAAAGC
>JAAAKL020001952.1:0-28221 GCA_010016065.2 Carybdea cf. marsupialis auct. non (Linnaeus, 1758)
GGAGTAAAATACGAATGTCCGCTATACACAGGTTAATTTTAAGGCAAATGTTCACGCGGTTCCGAGAAAATGTGTCCACTATAAAACTATCCGCCACTTAGAGGTATTCCAATGAGAGTTTGACCTTGATTCGGCCTGTTCCTAGAAAATGTGTCCGCTATTACCAGGTGTCCGGTATAGACAGGTTGGACTGTATAACCTGTATATGATGTCTGGAAAAGTGAGTTTCCGAGACCGCTTGAGAGGTGACAGGTGCCTCCATAAGAGGAACAACGACACAAGTTCATTTAAGACACGTACACAGTGTCCAGCAAACTGGACGCGTCTCTTTTGGATTAAGGTGGATATCCTAGGTAAGTTACCACATATCATTTCAAGAGTTGGATGTTTTTTCATGATAGATTTAATAGTCTTCTGAGAAGAAGGTATACCATCCATTTAGGGGGATGGTGTAAGTGTATCGCCTTGGAGAGAACCGGCGAGAATGTCAAAAGTGTCTGTTTCGCCATTTGGTGTCAGGACAGTGCAGCGTTTGTTTGTATACAGGACTTTAATAGCTTCGATTTCTGTTAGAATGCTATAAAAGCCTAAGGTTTCGAACATTATCTCGCGGTTAACAGAGTCAAAGGCCTTGCTGAAGTTAACAAAAGTGATTTATCGCAAAATGTGAATTCTTCAATTTCTACGGAGTGTGAGAATTTGTCCAAGACTAGAGCGACCTGATCGGAAGCCATTTTGGTTTTTGCATAGAGTAGTCTCTATTTTTGGACGAGGACGATTGAGGAGTAGTTAGTTATAAATTTTTACAGCTATAGGAAGCAATTAAATGCCACGATAATTGGTTTCTAATGTCAAATCACCCTTTTGGGGAATGGATATAATTTGTGAACGTAACCAGATGCTTAAGGAAATATGGTTGGCAGATGCTAAATTCCATAAATCCAAACAAGTACCTGTTTGAAATATCTCTTTCTTCAACCTTTAGAACTAACAAACTGACCCATTCCTCCCTTTTTTAGGATATAAAAATGAATACCTTTTGACCATCGCTCTCAATCATTAGGGATTAAGACCCATTTTCTCCAGCCATCACCTCCTTGGTTGATCCCCTGACGAAGAATTCAGACTGGGTTTAATCTCGAGCGTTTCCTACTTTCGTAAACGTTAGCCATAGACTGGATAGGCTGGAAAAGAGGCTCGTGGAAAGCATAGACACGGGTTAACTAATGCAATCAAGAGGTATGAGGAAAAAGAAAAGAGGTACAGCAAGAAAAAGAAGAAGAAAAAAATGTAGATAAAACAGAAATCGGAAGTACAACAGAAGAAACACCGACCACCATCAAAGTAGGAAAATTCATGCCATGACCCTCTTATTCAAACGATAATGAACACTCTCTGTCATGATGATTGACGGCATCACAGAAAGGATGATCCTATATGATTCCTTAATCAAAATTTTCCTGTTTTGGTATTTAGCAATGCCAGCAATGTCACGGTAAACATATTTTTCCTAGATATTTCAATCTATTTAAAATGATATTATAATGTTGTATAGATTCTAATAGCTTTATCTTTACTATGTCGTTCCTTATTATCGTTCTTAAATGGGGATTTGTATTCAACGATAATGTAATTTAGGGGTCACTGTCTTTATGTGTGGTTTTATCTTCAAATTATAAATCTAGTAAGCTTTATAGACATTAATTTAGGTCTGGGGTTAATATATCGGTTTTCTACTTTTCTAGGCATGGGATCGTTTGAAAGCAAATCTGTTAGCATTTTAATTGAAACGCAGTTATCTAACCTTAGCCTAATTATAGAGAGAGTTCAATAGGATATTATTTCCTCAATACATTGCTTTTCTTCTATGGAGACACATGAAACGAAAGCAGCAATTTCATGGACACTTTTAAAAGAGAGGGGGCTGATACGATGCTTATAAAGTAAGGGACCTCCAGAGAAGATTGCTTAAGGTATCGCCTCATACCTATTCTTACCTCCATCCTTGCATGATTTGGAAAGTAACTACCAAACTGCGGTTTACAAAGTGAAAGGCCTCTCGCTGCCTCAATAATCTGGTTGAGATTGTATAGTCCTGTAAACTATATTGAGAGCCTCAAAATCTGTAGACTCAAGGAATTGGAGTTTCACAATGCTTCTGTTCGAGTCCTCTATTATTCATTTATGCACCGATGAGCTCCATATTTATTAGCTAACAGCAATCCATTTTACTCGTTTTTAGCTATACGGTCAATAATCAATACCTCAAGTTTAAAAAAGCTCCTTTTAAAGTCTTTTAAAATTTATATCATACATCAAGAAGCTCCATGTCATTTTGGAATAATGGGGTATCAACTTGTAGTAGATGGCACAAAATGGTAAGTCAGCTATTAGAGCAACGCAACAAATGATGTCTTACTCAGGCGTTAGAGAAACCCGCAGCTTATGAGAAATTTTGGGGCGATGTGTCAACTTTTTGAGGTTTAGAGTCAGTACTTGAAAAGGACACGATCTGTGATGCAAACTCGTAACCATGGAGCTTTATCAGTATTTCACATCTTTCTCCATTTTCCCATCTAATGCCCTTGCAATGCTAAAATTGCATTCTAATGTTATGTTTCTGTCCTTTGGCTTCACATAACCTTCTATCACAACTTGCATTGAGGGACGATATGCTTGCATTAGCTCCTATTTTGGTAGCAAAGAATGTACCGTGTGGATGACGGAAATTCAAGCAAAATCTATCTTTTCCCCACCATTTAAATAGTGTCAATCGTGGTAAAGAAATACTGAAATAAAGTCTGGCGACTTATAGTAGTTGTATTTCTTGCATTGATACATATTTTACGTAAAAAAAACTCTCGATATGCTGTCATACTTTCAAGGTTTCAATTTCAACATCAGTACGAAAAAAATCACAAAGGTTGACGTTTGTCGAAACGCAACTTGAATCTCTTGTCATTTGACTTACTGCTGTATGATTGAAGTGTCCGTGGTAATAGAAAAGCTTATAATGTGGCTTCATAAAATCAAAGAAGAAAGTGAGTTTCTTAGCTGAGATGTCTGAGACTCAATGCTGAATAACACAGTTAAGAGCAGAAATGCCACCGAAAAAACGTGTCGACACTGAAGGTGTTGATGACCACCGGTGGAGTAGGTGGGAACTAAATGGGTGACTCGAGAAATAAAATATGTTAGCAGCGGAATACTCCTTGCTCAGTTGGTAGGGTGCTCGCAGCAAACGAGAAGCTGGCCGGGTTCGAATCCTGTTGTAGATAGACCCTTCTGTTTCTCTAGCATCTCTTCAAACTTGTCATTTCAAATCCTCGCTTCCCAAAAACAAGGTAATAACAATAGACATGACGCTTTGTTCTGGTATCGAAAGTACAAAAACAGGGCATTAGTATACAGGGCCGTCGAGAGCCAGCGCGGGCCCCTGAATACTTCATAACACCGGGCCCCAGTAGGTTTCTTGGTGAAACACCCAAGGCTGGTTTTTTACCAAAGTGCCATGGATTAAAATTGTTGAGGCTCCGGATCTCCAACCCCACCTATCTCTCTGTCTCGACGGTCCTGTTACCATATACTGATCAAAGAAACGAAGTTGTATTTCGTGCCTGGCAGCATAGAGGCAACACAAATCAAGTAACAGAATTTATTTACCTACAAAACGTAATTCAATGCATTTGATAACATGTTTTATTGATGCAAATTATTGTCTAACACTGATTTAGTAACTTCACTTCTCTTCGCTATTAACCAAATCAATTCAAGACTCTCCATTACAAAATAACTCATCCAGAATATGATAGTAAAAGGCAAGTTTTCACAATAGGTACATTTACGTTTTCTCTAATAAAGAAAAGCTTCCTTGGTTTGGACTTGGAATTTTTGAAAAATCCTCAGAATTCAGGGACATCAAGATTTGCCGTTTAAAATTTAAAAACGTTTCGTAATTTGACGTCTTCATTAGGATGTATCTACCTTACGAAGTGCAGAAAACAAACACACAACGCGGGCTGAAGCATATCCAGTAGTAGCTGTAACTTGGTGCATTACTGCGAGGAAAATTGGTGCAGAGTCCTTGGGGTTTTCACCATAAATGTACACATATTTAACTCGATAGTATTTCTGTTATCTCCAATGTCTTGTCAACATCATCATGTCTTCCTTCAATTGTTTTGCCTGCAGCTAAATGACCAGATCATCTGGTCTCGGTCAATCTTTTTCGTTCACCACCACCATACTGTTCTTTTACGGCAGCTAATTTAAAGAACTTATACAAACTAGACCCAGTACGATGCTCTCTCCTCGATTCCTCCAGCCTCATGGAAATAAGAACTACAAACTACAACACCTTGGATTTCTTTGTTGCTTACGTCAAGAGCTATATCAACTATGGTGGTAAAGAGTTTTCAACTTTTTGACATTCGAAGCCTAAACATTTCTAACAATATCTGACATGTTTATCATTGTTTCATTTGGGATATCAGATGACAAATACTTATCGTCAATTTCTTTGCAAGGGTCCGAGTTCTGGTTTACGTTGGAAGACAAGATCTTGAATGGTATTCAAAAAGGGCCATTGTAAAGGACGTGATTGAAACCAGGGCTCTCGTCATCGCCTCTTAAGGGCAGTCCATCAGCACCCAGATACCTAACAATGTCAATCATTACTTACAACCATGTTCTATTGTCAGGATCTGATTTACGCACAATACTTTCCAGGTAGTGCCAGCTGCACCCCTTAACATGTAACGTGGACATAACATGCTTTGCAAACCGTTTGAGCTTCATTTTATTGGAAGTTATAGGAAATTTGTCCACAGCGTCAAGATTATTCCGTCCATCCAATGCATATTTTTCTATTCCTAAAACGGACCTCCGTAAACGAAGTTGATTTTTGATTAACTCCAAATATGAGACATGGAAAACCGAACGCCCCATCCCTTTCCACTTAATACTGAAGCAAAGGACGACCTGTATAACAGTTTTTGCTGAAAGATCTTGGAACCGATTTGACCGAAGTAGGAGCTAATGGATGTTTTCTTAAATAGGCTGGGTAGGGGGAATGTTAAGATCATTTGGGCACAATGGTCGGTAAGCACAGACAAAACTTACGTTTATTCTGCTCTAATTCGCTGACTTAAGTCGATGTTTCGGTATTCACATTCAGGGAATCTCCAGAACCTTGATCCAAACTTTAATTCGGTGCCGTGGAAACAATGGGGGACTTAAACCTGGTCCGGACCAGGTTTAGGTTGTTTTTCGTTGTTGATAATCAGTTTAGCGGAGCTGTAGGGAGAAAATGGCCTTTCATGTTGAGTTGTAAACAACGACAGACATCGAGTTTTGGGGGATTAAAGAAATTGTTAGATATTTATGACGATCATGAGCTTATAAGAAGGTTTCGCTTTACTGGACAAGCAATTCTGGACATCGTACATTTAGTGGAAGACGACTTTCGAGGCCAGCCTGTTGACTCTATAATACAGGTATGTGCCTTTCTTCGGTATTGTGCTGCATCAGGAGCGTTTCAGCTAGGTATAAAAGATACGATTCATCTGCCTCAAGCTACAGTAAGCTGTTGCATCTGGAGACTTTCCGTTGCCCGTGTACAACATCCTGGCAATATAATATGCTTCAGAAATGGTGAGAGACAGAAACAACGGTTTCATCGACGACAGAATTTTCCAAACGTGTTGTGTGCTATTGATTGCACACATATTTGGATTATTCCTCCCGTAGAACACAGAGCTGCAAACATAAATCGAGAAGGCTGGACATCGGTAAATGTACAGACTGTTCCTGATTTCAAGGGGAGATTTTGTAATGTTTATGCGAATTGTCCTAGGTCATAACAGTTTTATCTTGCGACAATCACGACTGTTCGATCAATTTGAAGAAGGGCAGTTCGATGGAGTGTTACTTGGAAATGCAAAGTACCCTTGCAATCCTCTGCAAGAATGGTTGTAGAGCGCAGTTTCGGGATTTTAAACGCCGATTTCATTTTTGAGGTACGAACTTAAGGCTCGACCAGAGCGTACGTGGCTTATGACTTTATGCACTTCCAAGCTACATATTTTAGTACCGAAATATGCTATACCTTTATCGGACAACATTGACGAGAGAGAAGAGGTCCAACTGCAGCAGCCCGATGTTTATGTACCCTCCAATCTTGGGCAGCAACTTGGAAATGTAAGGGATGCCATACCACGAGAGCACTTTGCTTAAGGTAGTAAAGGATTTTTCAGAGCCAACATGCTGTCTATTACGTTAATGATAATAAAATGATGACAAATTGATGCGTCACAGGATTGCAAGTAGATATGATGTAATGCCGCTTACGTATGAAATTGTATTGTGTATCAACACTGGTTCTGTGCAAAAAGGTTTTTTATGTAAGTTATTGTAATCTTAAGTACTTCATTCACACGAAACTACTCAATATCTTACACTTCTTGCCATTCTTTGTCCAGGTAAATCCAAATAAAGGTGCTGTTATTAGAGTCATACAGCTTTTCTATCGATACTGTCACAAGGCGGAACAGACAATGGTGACGTGCAGTGAAACAATCCCTGTTGACATAGGGGATTTTGTTTGCCAAAGTACATATTGCATTGTACTTGTCTTGCATGAAATGAAAAATTCAATTACATGTTACTTTTTTGTGCCTCAGGTCCAAGGGCGAATACACTTCTGACGTTTATAGGCATAAACGAAGACACAGTACATGACTATTTTAAATAATTTGGTCAAAGTTTACTAAATACGTCTCACAGTTCTGACCGCTGCTCTCTCAGCAACGTTAAAACTGTGTTATGTTTCACGTATAGCCCTTCCTGGGGACGCATTGATTTTATTCTGCTCTTCCGATTGGTCTTGTTTACTTCAGTGTTCACCCCAGCCCAGAATTAAATCATCTTGAATACAGTTTACATTGGCGACTAATCTTTTGTCGTAAGTCTAGAATAAGACCCAAGATCAACTTAAGCCCATTCTCCGTCTCTGCATACGGCCCCATATGTATACATCAACAACTTTGGTCCAAGGACATACTACACTGACATGTAGCAGCTTGCTTAAACTGGGTCCTTAACCCATTTTCACTTAGATCACCTTCAGTCTTATATAATGTCCCTATAGTTTGTTGACACCTGCATCAAGCAGTACACTGCAACAGAGACAATGAAACATAAGGTACAAAATAACAGTTGCATAGGTCAGAAATGTGATACTGATTGCTCTGTGATGTAATGCCATCAAAATTTGTAGAAATTGATTATAGTGTATTTCAGCTGCATTATGAGAAGTCGAGGTCTTACCCCCTCCCCTACCTGGGAAGTAAATATTTCCCCCTGAATCTGTTTTTCCCTCTAAAATTTGCACATGATCACCAATACACATCATTTCAACAAAGGGAATGAAGTTCAAGCATTTGTCTATACAAGCAAAAACTGCAACCAGAGAAAAAAACCTGATGAGTTCATTTGATGTTGAAATTATATAACAAATCAGGGTACCAGAAGATGATTTTGTATGCCAATTTAGCTCGTACCACCTTACAAATACTATACTTTACAATGGAAATTATTTAAACAGTTACATGCTTACCTTCCAATTTCATCACCATTTCTTTTGCATGAGTCACAGACCCATAAACCAGAGGAATGACCATATATATTTATTGCATCTGCAGGCTGCAGTCTGTGCTGATGTATTGGATAAAGTCTACCCCTAAAACACTCCTGGCATATGTCCACCTTACAAATTGGACAATGATAAGCATGTCCTTGTACTCTTGGAAGCATATCAGACCTGGATGTACTACAGGCATCACATTTCCATTGCCCTTGATACTCTGGGTATGCTTTTGCCATAGCCAAGAGATATAAGCGATGATTATGACGTGGATGTTTATGTCCATCATAGCATACTTGACAAAGATCAAAGGCACAAACATTACAGTGGTGTGGAAAAATATCTGCCCCTGGGGTGGAGCCACAGTTATCACACTTCCATAAGCCATTGTATGCAGGGTAAATATTTTTTGGATCTAGCTCTTGAAGAGGGTGATCATGCAATGGATGCTGCATATCTTTTTATAATGCACTTCCAGATGTTATTACTATACCTACAATAAAGACAACAGTGCATTTCTAATCAAAGATCACAATGCAACCACAAAACAGTATAGTAATGCCATCAAATTATATATTCGGGAGCAGTTTTTCTACAAAACACAAAATGCCATGGTTTGCTGTGTTTGTCATCAGAATCAATACACAAGTATGATAGAGAGCCAATAAATCTTACTATTCTCCTTCGGTTTTGCTTAAATCTTTCATCTACAATCTTCAGGTCAGTAGGCTAGTCCTCCACAATCAGAAGGGGCGGTGGGACACGGGTACCTCACTTACTCTATATCGGTGCCTGTGACTTGCCAAAGCCTAGAACTTTATATGCATTACAGTCCATACTCTCTCTTGTGATTTTGGTTGCGAAGTTTCGTTACGTGAAATATGCAAAATGCAGTCGCTAGAGTAACTAACAAGATTGCATCATCCCCCTGCGCATCCCCCACAACCTCTCGGCACATACGGTATGAGACCAAAGCATGAAAGACAAGCTTCAGCACATCTGTAGACTATATCGCCCACCAAGTAGGAGCCCAACCTCAATAGGATATGCTTTGTGCATTTGCAAACTAACAAAAAATGCCATAAATTTACTTTCAATGAGTACGGTTGGTATAGACCCGCAGAAGCAGACCCTCTAAAAGACAAGTTGTTGATCGGATAGGTCTCCACAGTAATCCTCCTTTACCGAATGAATACGCAGATAATTCAACACAGCTGATTAAGTACATGTAAATAATACTTACTGCAAAATTTAAAGAGCCAACGACGTTCCTTCTCCCGTTACTTGGTTGATATGGAAAAAGCCTTGTCGGCAAAATCATCGTGCATCAATACTTGTAATGTCCTGGATGATAAACAATGACGTTTATTCCGTGCGACAGACTCACTATCCTTGTAATGTTCCTCTATTTATGACACCCTATATGAATTTAAACTGTTAAAAAGTTTATTTCTTTCACGTTTAGAAGGAACAAACCCAAGAAGGCTCTTTTTTATCCTATGTCTGTAAGGTAACATCCGCCATTCGTCTCAGTCGTTACTTCACCTGGGTCGTTTCTGTACCGAGAGATCAATGGTGGGTATTTTACGGAACAACAAAAATGATGTCACCGTTCATCGATGCGAAGCTCATGCGTCATGGAACGATCCAGTTAAGGCAACACCTAAGAACACCGGCTGGGAAGCACCATCATTGTGGCGAAACTGATGAATCACTTAGTAAAAGAAGTACCAGACACAGATATCGGATCTCTTTCTCCAAAACTTTCCTGTTCAAAATTCATTCTGCCATGAAGATGTTTCGAGTTCTGGAGCTGGGACTTCTTGTTTTCGAATACTATTATAGCTACCTTCGACACACTAAGTCAAAAAATCGTAAGGCAAATGTAATATGTCAACGATGTATCCAAGGAGATTGTAAAACGTAAAAGATCTTAATAGTACCCAAGACTATGATCTTTTGGTTCTGTCTCTGGGACAGCTTTTCGAAGGGTAAAAATTCTCCCTTGCTCAAGTCGTTTTTGTAAACCAATCATCATACCAATTACCCATAATTACTTTGGATTGAGGACAATTTTTGTATATATACTCCATGGCCATGTTAGAGAAGCTAAACCTTGCTTTTGTTGTAATTCATATTTCCGCTAAGGAGGCCCTCTCAGGAGTAGGCCTATATAAACGACACCGTTTCACCACAACGAATTTTGCCCGATATTTAGAGCTGAAATATTCAGGCAGATTTGAATTTGATAGTCTCAACTCGGATTCGAATATCAAGTACTCGTTTTAACCCCGAGTATGGCTGAATCAGGGCGGTCGGTCTATTTGCCTGAATCTCGACTTTCAAGAAATGGAGGGGATACTGTGTTCCCTTGCTCTGCCAGCCCAGTACGCATATTCTGTCAACTTAGTCAAACATATCTCATCTGTGCCACTCACGAGGGAAAGTGAAAACAAAGTGGAAAAGCGTATTTGGATATTTATTGGTTGAATGGAGACAAGAGAAAAAGTATTTGTTGTGGAGATGCCCTCTTCTTAACCCTGACTGTGTGCTTGTTGTTGATAAAAAAGATGCACGTTATGAATCGGATAGTTTTAGCAGTGGTGCAGTCTTAAAATGTCAATAACAGACACTTCCAAATAGAATAAGATATCAAGAGGCAGGAGCAGTGGCGGTTTTAGGGGGAGGCCGACATGGCCATGGCGCGAGGCCCCGCACCTGTAGGAGGCCCCGCGCCTCAATGCTAAGAAAAAATTATGTGTCTAACTGCCCATATAAATCTCATGGAAGTAAGTGAAAACTAGAAACTGTATCCACTGGAAGGGATAAAATGCCTCCGGAACTTCTGCAGTACGATCATGTCTAAACTTCCTTGCAAAGCATGACGTCATAGGGCCCCGCAAACTTTTTTGGCCCAGGGCCCTGCACCCTTTAAGACCGCCACTGGGCTGGAGGTGCTACCCTTCATTTCAGACTGACTTAAAATGACTCTATCTTGCAATGATTGACTACTAGGTTTCTTCACTCTGTTGAATACAAAAACCCTTAAACCTAAAACAAAACATGGTTTGGACTAATCTTTTCCCAAGAATCAATAACAATAGGGAGCTGCAACCGGAAACTTCAGACACGCTGACAAGGGATTTTGCTTTTCCTAGCTCCCTAAACCTTGTCTTTACTTTTAACCAAGGAAAAAGTTATCAAAGTATTCATACAAGTTTTAAATTTTTTTTTGATGATTCCTTCCCAATGTCCTTCCATAGTCAAGCCCCTAACAGTAGAACAGAGTACGTTCAGATAATAGACTTCCTTAAATCTGCGGTACCCTTTTCATAAATTCACCAGGCTTCGCTGTTGGATGTTTTAAACCATTCAAGGAAGGTAAATCATATGATTCTAGCTTATTTCTGGAACACAAAAATGGTTTTGCGACGAACATTCTGTACTTTACTCCATTGCCATCGACACATTTCGATGCTCTGGAACACAGGGAACCAACAGTTGTGACTTGATTTGCAGGCCTGCTCCTCCAGCAACTGTTACCTGCAACATTAACAAAAGTAGTCCAGTTAGGTCTATATGACTACACAGGACGCCACGCAAGCAGGCCAGTAGCCACGATAGTATAGAAGGGGCCTAGTCAACTAAAGCTTCATTTAACCACTTACCCCGCCAACTGTACTTTCAATAAAACTGAGGAGGCATTAGGATTTAGTTACATAGGATGAAGCTCTTGCTCTTGAGAAATACCGCCACAAATTCTATATACGTTATAATCTTTTATCAGGAACATAGGAACTGGGGGAACTTGGGGGACATTCGCAAAACAGTGTCTTTGGGTGCTCCTGGTCTCAATATTGTCATCCAACAAAATTCTAAGATCATTGAAGAAATTTCCTAACTTCTACAGCTTTCATAAGATGAACCCATAAGTACCACTTGTTCAGTTGCGATATCTTATGTTGAATGTTTTGAACCCGTCAGTTTCAATATGCAGCCCCTCATCACCAGTTGCAGTTTGGAGGGTTCGGGCCCTGGGCCGAGTCAATAATGTCGCAGTCTTATGACGTCAGGTACCGCAAAGCGGATGGGTATTCTCGTACTCCGGCGTGTCTGAAGGCACTGTCTTCCCTACGATGTGTACATAAATTCGAATTTTCATCTTATTCTTTCAGGGGCCTCTTCGAAGCTATGGGGCCTCTTCAAGGGTATGGGGCCTCTTCAAGGGTATAGGGCTTCTTCGAAGCTATGGGGCCTATCCGAAGCTATGGGGCTGCTTCAAGGGTATGGGGCCTTTTCAAGGGTATAGGGATTCTTCAAAGCTATGGGGCCTCTTCGAAGCTATGAGGCCTCTTCAAGGCTATGAGGCCACTTCAAGGCTATGGGGCCTCTTCAAGGCTATGGGGCGTCTTCGAACCTATGGGGCCTCTTCAAGGCTATGGGCCTCTTCAAGGTTATACGCACCGTCACGTCACGTCGGGGTCACCAATGTAAATAATCTATGTTTGCGTATTTACTTTATGCACTGTGGACAGCAAATTAACGAACGCAAATATATCTATGTAAATATAGGAAAGGTCTCACCAAATCCGTAAGTGCAGCGCTGAAGATATTCTCGTGATAAACCAGGCCTTGATTTCAACTGTCCACCATCTTATTTTTCTCTGTCAGTCTACTCAAGTCAACTCAATCGCTTCTCTTTCTAATTTCACAACAATAATCTAATAACGTCATTTCATGTCCGTCTCTTTGTATACAACGGAGTGCGAAATATCCCACTCCTTTACAAAAAGCTTGTTCTCTGATCGAGAAGAGAGTGGCCCCTACAGGCCTCTCCAAGGCTATTGGCCTCTTCAAGGCTATGGGGCCTCGGGTCATGACTCAGTTGGCCACCCGCTATAACCGCCACTACATATTCTATAACATAGAATCTGTGACGCCACTGCTCATCGGATCCCAACCTCAAGATATATTAGAAACCGAAACATACCGTTTTTCTGGTTTGACATTTGAGATGGTTTCCCAAAACAGTTGGAAAAGAATAATGCTTAGTACATGTTTAGAAAGTAAATTGTACTTTCACACTTCGTGACCAGTATTTTTTTTTTCTCGAGATATAATTCTTGTGCAAACAGTAAAAAGTAACCACCTAAAATCCAATCAAAGACGAATCAGTCTATGTTAGTGTTATGTGGCCGATCAAGTCACATATTACACTCTTTCTTTTAAAAGAACAATTTTGATGCCAAGAACATATTTCAGCAGCTTCCAAGAACTGACAGAATTTTACATGCAAAACCGCCAATAACGTGTCCCATTCGCTGAATAACTACTTTGAAGTTGGATTATTTAGTTGACCTAGTCACCTCTGCGAACAAAACTAATATGTATTAAGAATGAATTAAGAACTATTCAGCCTGAATATTGAAAAAAATTTAAGAACAGCCAGCCTCAGTTGAATTTTACTTGTTCTTAAAGAGTTTAATATGCAAACCTTCAGACGAGACTCGCAGATACAGAAACAACAGTTCATGTCGACAGTGTGTTTACACGTGTTTTGTGAAAAGTAAAGTCGTGCATTCCGGTACAAAAATCGATTCATTATTGAGAATATATATACTTCTTATTAATTCGATCAAAATGAATCTTGCGCAAATTCTTCAACATTTCATAGCAAAGTATCGACAACGGAGAGCCGTATAAAGGGGGTTTGGGATTCCCTCCAATATTTTGTGCGTATTGCACTCAAATTAACAACGTAAAACATTCAGTGATTTCAATATCTAAATGCTATTCATAGATGTTTCTAAAATGTAACTGACTTTATTTTGATCTATTTACTTCTTGAAATTTTGTCCACAGGACCGATTTATTATGCAATTGTTACGTGTGACTAATTTTTGCCCATTTTCGACATGTCTAAATTTTTTTACGGCGTATTTATGCCATGTAAAGGAGGAGAGCGAGAGGAGTACAATGAAGAATATTGCAGTCAAATTGGGAGGAGGTATTAAAAAATTTAGTGTTTTAAACCATTGAAAGAGAGTACATACCATAGACATGGCGATCTTAATTAGCAGGCCTATTCACCATAGAGCTGTCTTTGAAGCTGCTGATTCCAAATCATTGCTTCAAATTTGACACGTTCAGAACCCTGTGGTCTTACGCATGGGTATGATACATAACGTAATCGATTAACCTTTGATAACAAACAAACACCAGTTTGAGCCCATAAGTTTTCTTCAATATGAACCAGGGATTTTTGAGGTAAAACGAGAATGTGTGGCAAAATGGCCCAATACCAAAAAGTATTAAGCAGTTGGCAGTGCTACATATCCTTAACTTCCCTTGAAAATGTGTCCCAACTACATTTGATAAGGATCAGGTAACAAATAATAGTATCTTATAATAGTTTTATCTGTTTAACCATTTCAGCAATGGCATTCTGACTGTTCAATGTGAGATTAGAGAGATCTTATAATCAACAGTACCAATTTCTAAATAGGCCCCCAGCTTCAGAGCTGGCGCTATGGTGAATAGGCCTGCTGATTAAGATCGCCATGACCATAGCTCTTTGATAAATACCTTCGTATGAAACCCAGTCTTAACGTCATAACCAGTAAATCGGAGACCTCTCACCAGCCTAAAACTTTCAAACAGTTGTCAAAAACTCATTGTATTAACTGATAATGTATTTTAGCCCCAAATATTTTATTTATAAGCTTCATAAAGTGTGGGGAGAACATCTTATTTCCCACCCCAAGACATATGTGAGGTTATCACTATATCTACCAACCTACCTAACTACCCACGAGATATGTTTTGACTCCTTAGTTTGCTTCAACTCATACTATGTTGACTAGAGGGGAAGAGAAAACTATTGCGTGCTTTCTTTCTTTCATGACGTTTTCATCCATTGTTAGATATAGCCCTTATCCTATATTTTCAAGTTAACTCTCAAAATACCCGGTTTTGTGATGACTGTGTTCCTGGGTTCATCCCTCTTCATACTACTTCACATATTTGGCTTTTGGAGAGGCCAAATTACATTACGGTCGACAAAATCTGAATAGTAACAGCAGCCCTTCTGTCATCACCCTGTCAGAGGGAACAAGTCTTTCAGAACGCTTTACTTCGCTTCAAGCAATGTGCCCATTACAAGGTAGTCTTTAAAATGTCAAGTTGCATCTGCAACGCTTTTCATTTTAAGGATGGCTTTCTAAAAACCGGCGCATTGCAAAAGCGAGACTCGTCATCTTGCAAAAAATGTGAACTCATCAGGCACACCACGCCCATCCGCCGTCTATTAAAAGCATCCTCGATAGCATTCACGGTCGGAACTTGCCATCATAAAAATGCATCTTTAAGTCGACGAGTTCCCAAATAGCAACTAGTATACTCGTTTACGGAAAAAGATTGCACCACGGCTGGGTTCCATGACATAGAAACGGCGAGAAGAAATGGAAGCAGAAACAAATGGATGGTTATTAGTCGCTGCTTTATTCAATGTTCTGCAAAATACACGTGGTAACACCTGCCACGTCTATTTGCAAAAAATGTGAACACTTATACTTAGTTCCCACAGTGCAACAACGGGTGTACGGATCCTATTATTTGGCGCTTCAAACTAAATTACATACTCGAACCTAATTTGACTGCTAGTTCATACCATTTTAAAGACTTAACTTAAAATTAAAACGTTCCAAATTATTGAAGTTTGGGAGAAGTTTAATTTCTATTAAAGGAAGACGATAAAACTTTCCAATCATGTCAAATAGATAAAGATAGTTTTAAAATGTCTATTGGCTTGATACAGTTATGTAGCCGTCATATCCTGCTGAGTCCTATGATATTTGGTGTTGGAAAGGTGGGGAAAATATCGCTTTCTTCTCGATTTTTCATGCATTTTAACTACTATTTACGATTTCCAAAGTCATGCAATAGTTTTTCCATTGTGACTGTAGTTACGCGGTACTAAAGAACATTCGTATCGGATTGTCACACGATTATGCCCCACACATCATGCTCCGCTACAGTAGTGCTTACACGGTAAAAGAGAGCTTTTCGTATCGGATAGCCGTAAGACTGTCCTCTGCCATATTTGACCCAATATTGATTTTTAAACATAGATTGACGTAAGGAAAATAAGAGGGAGACGATTGAATATATGGGACATGAGGTTACGTCCATGGTTTCGATTTATGACCAACGATGTGTGTGTTAAGACGGGTACCTTGTGATTTGTGACTTACAGCGTGCAATCCTTGACGAGTGGCCTTATGACAAAGAAACATATGAGAAACTGAGAAACTGAGATGACTTCAAAATTATAATGCGGCGTCGAATTCTGTTTTGATCGTCCTATCCTAGGAAATCATAAAATTTTGAAAACACTCTAATTTTTATAGCGACATCTATACTTGCAACTTTTGAATCGATTTACCTAGTTCCTCTGTTTGTTTTATTCTAAGCGTTTTAGGGAACAACTGGTAACTTGCAGTCATATATAGCATGACCCAACGGTTTTGTTTCAAGGAGATATGGCTGTCCTCAGTGTCAAAATTGCATGGTGCCATAGTAACTAATAGATACTGTTCCATTCTGACACAAATCACCGCACAGGCAAAATCCATGCCGAAAAATTTGAACACACTCTTAAACTAAAGCACCATGAGAACCAAGTGCCTGTCAACAAACGCTTCTGGATTCGGCGGTTCGTACATTATAAGAATTCTATGCAGCCAAGAATACATCTAATATTATTCAAATAGCTTGAAACTCCTAAAAATAAAATAGTAATTTCCACTTCGTCTGCGACGTAAATCCTCAGAAAATCATCCAGTCGATAAAAGTCTGCTGTAGGAACGAGGCCATCAGCCCAAGTCTATCTGTAAAGGACCTACGGTACTGTAAATGGTAAAATAAATTAATACCTCTACAGGAGTGGAATCGGTATGTCTAGGGGGTTAGACTGAATCTTCAAGACGTCCTAGGCAAAATTTGCTCAGAACGGCATAGCTGGGGAGAAACACGAATCCTTTGCTAACAGTGTAAAATATGTCTACAGTAAAATGATATAATAACATATACTCCGGCAGAGGCCCTGTACTTCCCCCACTCTTCTGTAGCATTAAACAAAGTATTACTTCCTATTTGTTTTGTTTACACGGTATATTGTCGTTATTACGAAGGAAGGCTTGCGAAAAGCTATGACAGACAGGAAAATGGTTACTTTAGCTTCACTGTCCGCTTGCAAAGATATAATAGATATAACTATTTCTTAAAAGGTTTTGGATTCTGTATTACGGCTCACGATCAAAACATGTAGCCACTTCTTGCCACAGGCATGGATGATATTCTTTCAAGCTGCAAAAAGAAGAGGAATAGTCGTGAGCTATCTTACTATGAAGAACTCAAGGTAAAGAACTTTATTTTTCTGCACGGTTACTTTGTTTTTTCTCTCTTTCACGGGAAGAAAGCATCTACTAATAAACACTGACCGGGATCACGTCAGATCGGCTGAGATGCCCATTTTATGCGATATGTTGTTTCCACGGGGCTTCATGCTAAAGGCGTTACTATCCTCATCTGCAAGAAAATCTCATCGTATTACTTCTTGCCTTATTAATTTTGGCAGTATTGATACCATTTTACGAATTTTAAGTGCAAAGAGCTTCATGTATGTAGCTTTTTAAACTGCTAATTGTTCGGGAAACAGACACCTCACAAATAGCGTCAAAATCCCGTTCAAAATAGTCACTATTGCTAGAGAAACTAAAGCCTGTATTTATCGCATTTTCAATACTTGTTGTTGTTGCTGACCATCAGTAAGTCCCATGGGCATTTCAAGGCTTTTAATGGGTAAATAATTAACTAAGCTTAAGAAACAAGAACTGAATATGCATTAATCTGATTGGTTCCCCTACAAGAAATGAAGCCGTATTCTCAACCTGTTTACATTGTTTGAAAAAAACCCCCGGGCAGATCAAAGACCAATCTGACGTCAAATGGTCAATGTCTACCTGACAAGGTTATAAACGCTACAGTAAAAATACCAACGCTGATGCATTACAAGGACGAAGACGTAAAGGAGACGGAATACCAGAGAAAATACCTGCTGTCTCAACAAAGTAAAACCTACATGCGATGGACAATGTAAAGAAGAAAAAAAAGTAAAAGACAGAGTGACTGCAAAGGCTGGGGCGAACCAGAATATGAATGTAAAAGAACGGAAAACGGAAAAGATAGTATCTTACCTGACTGATCCTCATCACACGGTTTAAAAGTATTGGACACCCGTATAAGGCGGTTTGATATGTTTCCAGCTAGGGCCGGCCTGTCTGTAGTCAAACCTACGTAGAGGATACGAAAAGAAGAATTTGTGTTCTGCATTAACATGACAAAGACCTTCACATCAATATGACAAACATATAATAATACTTCTAACAGTTACTGCGTATGTGTATACAGGGTACAAGTGGGGCAAAGCGAAAGCTTTTTGTTGCAGTTTTCCCTCCCAAACCCTTTGGTTACAGTTAAGCTGTGTTAACTCTCATAACAGCAATTATTGATAAAAACCTGGCAATTTAATCGACTGTGAGTGGAAGGTTACAGTGAAAACATGAAGTGGCTCGATACATCAGGCATTGTCCTTTTTGAGGAGCAAACCAACTGGTGACTTAAGCATCAAAATCTGTGGAAAGTTATACAGTAGTTTTTCACCTCCCAAACATGCCTTTCAATGTAATTAAGGGGGAGACGCCAAGCATGTTGGTGCCATGACATTCGAAGAAGCCAGTTGGGATAGAAGAATCTTTGTGCAAGCATCACGACTGTAAAGACTCACGCGGTACGGCAGAAGTAACTAACGTGTCTCCACAAAAAAGGAAAATCGAAACGAGTCCGAGGGTGAAGTATTTCGGAAAAGGAGTTAACGCAAACTGAAATAGGTTGAAGCTAATGGGTTTTCATAAGAAACGTAATATTCGATTTCAGTTTGGTGATATTTTCAGTTCATATGTCTTCTCTCTTCTGTTTATAATTGAAGTTGCTTCATCAATTAAGTTTAAATATATAATATTCTAATATTTTGACGTAGATGCAATGGTGAATATTCTGGCTTAAAAGTCATATTTCAGGCAACTCTTATTTCTTCCCTACTTTGGCTTGCGGTGATATATTAATAAAATTCGACTTCGCAGCTCCTTAAATGTTGTATATGATGCTGATAATCAGACTTATTTCCCTCCATTAAATGACAACCTTCCCTGTATATACACCTTTCCCAGTAGCAGCAAGTAACACCATTTTGTCGCACACTTGCCATGATGACCTGTATTTGCGGCAGTGGCAAACACTGCACATTGCTTTCTCTGCTAAAAATGTAAAGCGATACGTAGGGAACAGTTTGCAACAAAATTTGCAAAGGAAGGCTTAAAGGGTCAGATTAGAAAACTGGGTGATCTTAGTTTGCCCCAAAGCGCCAGAAAAAATAGTTAGGGACTTGGAAATAACTGTTTTCTAATGTAAGAAGTGGCAGGAAATAGAAAAGAAAAACGAGGCTGTAAGAAAGGGCTATTATTTTTTGTCCTTCGAAAGCTTATTTCTTCCCTGTTTTTGAAAAATCCTTACTTCTTACCGCCCGGGGGGTGGGGTGGTGGTGGGTGCGCTGCTTGCCAGAATATTTACCATTGCGTAGATGTCATGATTTCTTCACTTGGGGCAATCTTAGCAGCACTTCTGTCTGTACCTAGGAAAGTCAACGCTTTCAGTATATCTCATATCAGCAGATACAAATCTCATACATAAATAATGTAACAACAAACTAAATAAAAAAAAGGAGATAGATTATGGATATGCATCAGGCATCAAAATATTCTACCAAAATGTAAAATGTTGACCTTTGATCTCAATTCACAATGCCAAATATCATCTGCAGTAGGAAAATAAGGATTACAAGAGCTGTTGAATCTATCACTGTGTACTAGTCCAGAACGACTCTGGTACTTTCTAACACCTTTCCACAAGAAATGACGACTTAAAAGATTTTTACTTGTAACACATTAACACACACATTAAAAAGGTCAGGTCAGGTCAACTTGTAAAAAGTGCCACAAATTTCTGCAGCAAAGTGAGGTGAAAAATCTGTTAACAGTCCTGCTAATTTTACTATTCATACAAAATCAATAAACAATAAAACGGCTACTCTTTACAAACGTCGTCTTAAAGTCAAACATGAGTAAGATTTGATAAGAACGGAAGCTTACTTGGCGAAGAACATGAGCCATTTTTATTCGCAATACTTTATCTTGTACAGAGAAGGTTCAACACTTGCATTGAGGTTTCACTATCATTAAAAGTGTAATTAAAATTCCAACTTTCATCACGCTGTTCTTCCTAACCATCTGGTATCAAGTTTATTTTCCTAAACTTCAAAAAAGCCAACGATACTGATGCATCCAACCTCACTTTCATCAGATACAACACATAGCATATATTCCGAGATCACAAAAACACATTTTGCATTTACGGTACAGATAAGAACGCAAGTAACACAGAACCGTGTTGGTTCAAAAGAATTTCGAGACGACCTTTAAAAGCTACGAAAGCATTTTATAAAAACTAAAAATTTTGATATGAGCTTCTTGTGTCCTGTAGGAAAAACGAGCATGTTTTGAGGAATTTTGGGACGTATTCCCAAACACACTAAAACTTTCATCTTCAATCACATTATAATTTTGAATATTAATACGATATCAGCTCCCTGTGTCCTGGGTCCCGTGAGAGGCGTGAGGTTCTTGATCAACAAGAACATTAAGAAGTACCATGGTATGTTCATTTTCTTACAACACTTCAACCCACGTTGCATAATGGATAAGCAGCCTCTTACCACGCATTCATCATCCATTGACAAGAACTACAAATAGCCTTTTTCTAAGGGAAGGTTCATAAGCAAAGTGATGCTCAAATTTTAATATGATAAAAATATGAAGTGACAGTCCACAATGAAATGGTTTTGTATACTAAACATAAGAAAAATCAAGAAAAGGAAAAAGGAATGAAAGTAGAAAAAGGCAATAACGGGCCTATATAAAATAAAAATAATTTCAGGTACATATCTAGGCCTAGTCTGAAATGTATTAACAAAAGTCCCTCTTCTTAATCCAGTTGGAAGACTCTCTCTAAAACGCGATATTCCACAAACTCTGCATACTCTGTTTTGTTAGGATTCCCTTACAACGTAACGTAATTTCATTTACGAAATTTGATTAAAACCATAATTTGATAGCGGACTAAACTATTTGAACGGACAAACACTCCCTACTTTGGCTTCCCTACTTTGGTAATTAATAAACGACCAGTAAGCAACACATTAGCCGGTAAAAAATCAACTCAACAACTTAGAATCTAAACTTTGTGCAGCTTTTAAAAACACGCGTATTTTTCTATTTTAATGACTACCTTATCTCTAGAAATGTCTTACAATATGCGTGAAATGTTCGCTTATTAAGAGTAGACTTGAAAATACTTCGAAGAAATTGCAGAAACATCTTTCGTTTTAAGTAAATCGCCTACGACAAGGTCATACACCCTCGTTAAGATACCATTACGGAAAATTACTATTGCGGTTCTATCAAAATCATACATCCTTTTCACTGCCACTGTTCCCCATAATCTTGTTCACATGCTTATCTGCACCTGCACTTCAAGCTTCAATGTACTACTCATGATCAAAAGAAACGGGAAAAGCTCTCTCGTTTGGTCATGAAGAACTAACTTTTAAGCCACGTGGTTCTAAAAAATGACAACACAACAGCTTAATCATCTATCCTTTCACACGATCATAGTCATCTTAATGAAACGATGACGTCTTGCTTGTAGGCATGTTTCCTTCCTAATTGCCTGGCATACATTGAGAAGTAAGGCATTTGCGTAATTGCAGTACATTTTTGCAAGGCTCGTGGCGTCTGTACTGAAGTATGGAAGAGTGCGACAGCCCCTCTCTAGTACATTTTCTAGAAACGATTATCCTCCAGGCACATATCAGCAAGGCCACAAGTACTCTCCATCTGAAGTCATAACAACTCCGTAACTAAGCTCTGTGTATCAGCGTGATATACCACACCCAGCTTTCAGATCACCTTCATCAACAGCCATCACATAATGTATAATATAAGGGAGAACTAAAGTAATACATTCCCTCACGGAGTCACTTAATACTTGTGCAGCATCTAAGCGATGGGGGTTGCACATGTTTATCGTCACGCTAAAAAAAGGGGGGGGGGCGTTTTATATGTTAATTATGACAAACGTAAAGGAAGATTAATAATGATACGTGTTTTAAAATAGCAAAGGGTGACACGAATACTTAAGTACTCAAACTTCAGCTCCTCTTTGACCATCTGTAACAAAACTACAGCAGGTAGCGGCACTGATAATAAATTTTTCATTTAAGGCAGGAGAGCGTTTCTGTGGACTTGATAACTATTTGACGGACAACTCAAGTGCTCCCTTGAAAAGTTCCCTCATATCAATCTCGATTCATGGCACGAAGTTCCTTTGCTTTAAAAAACCGAAATAAACTCAAGAAAGCTCGTTCTCTTACTAATACGCTTGTGTAGGGGCATCATTACTTTCAACGTGAAGTCACGAAAAGGGTTTTTTCATATAGAACGTTATAACACGTTACATAGGATAGCTTTGGAGGAGGAGGGGGATTTTTACCGTTAACTAACTATTTAATGACCACTATAACAAACTGTCAATCCTTCGCGTGTGGCGTGCTACTTTTGTTTCAGCTGTTGAAATTCATCGAGGATTTTGGGGGAGGGTCAGGGTTATGAAATCGTCACAGTCATAAGTGGTAGTTTAGGAGGCAGGAGGTCCCTAGGCCAAACGAGGTTTGCGGCGGCCTGTACGACATGCATCGCATCGCTTAAACACGACGATACAGCAGAGGATTTGGAGAAGCTGCATTCAGTCCAGTAAGTCTAGTTTCCAATCTTCCACTTAAGTTCATGAATTTAATGTACCCACATACATTTATGTTTTTCTTGGCACTGAGGCAAGACTCTGCATGCAGGCACATGTTTGTACACTCACCCCCGTAAAAACTCCCGCTGTCAACCATCATCACTTTTTCCTTAGTTCAGTTAGCTAGGGCAGGTTAACTACCTTAAGCTTCAGATCTTATTCATAAAATTCGGTGCAGTCATATACCGTACATTGTTGCCAACACGTTATAGCAAACATAACACACACGAGAAAAATGAGTTTAAATCGAAGGCAACTCTTTCCCGCTAAAACTTTGTTTCCACGTTTGTTACATCGTACATTGGTGCTTGTCAGGTTTATTTAAACAATCAACAATACCTTACCTGTTGCAAGGTGATTGAAGAAAAATGCCTCTTTCGGAGGCCCGTGGACGTCCATACCAGCCCCCTGTGACATTCTTCTAGCTGCTGTTAAGAAAAAATTCAAGAGCAAAGCGGTCAAGTGGAAAAGAATACTAGTTATGCAGTCATCGTGTTCATTCAAATTATAAGAATATACCAAATACCAAACAAGAATGCAAAATCACACATATTTTCCAAGATTCATTCATGAAAGCCTGGGTTCGACAATTTTCGTACGTGGGTAAGCACGAAAGTTGTCCAAGCTACTTCACGTACACGTTGCCAGATACATCAAGAAAACAACTGTCAAGACGTGGAAAAGTCCTGACAAAACACTGATTACAGACAGCAAACGTTACTACAGTAGACCTCGTGGGCCAGAGATATCAATTGGAATGATTCGATGAAAAAGTTAGTGCAAACGAGATATTGTTCTTTAGTGACAAATGGATGATGCGATATTTTCTTTGTTGAAAAGTCAGCAAACAAAAGTGGGGCTTCATAAAGAACTATAAAATAAAATTATGTGGAATAGCAAAACTACAATTGGGTTTCCATATGACTTCCAGTTTTTAATGAGTCTCTATACGACACAGAGATATGTAGCCACAGCTTTTGACGAGGCCTACAGCGTAGGGACATCGAGTTTGGGTACCATAACCTTTGAAAAAGCCTTGGGGGTCAGCACAATAAGGTTTGGCATCGTAGGTCTCCATTGTAGGTCACCGTTCTTATTAGATCTTCTATCCTTAACCTTCACTACATCGGCTCTGTATCGACAAGTTGCCACGAAGTACAGAAGTATAATCTTCAGATAGCGCAGAGGTGAGTATAAACCTCCAATGATGACGGAAAGAGAGCCTCCGCAGCGAATAAAGAAATAAATAGTGCGGTAATTGAGTCGTCAAATCTCACGCAGTAGAACCTCACTGTTACAGCCGGATGCATTTTAGGAGAGAAAAGAGGAGAGAAAAACAGACTATAGAAAGTACACCAAAACGAAAAAAGGAGCATGGGAAGTAGAAGAGAAAAGAAATAAAAGGGAGAAGAGGAAGAATAGAAAGATATTAGTATAAAGATGAATATCAAAGGAAAGAAAAACTAGAGCACAAAAAACTCTAGAAAACATACCTCTATCTTCGTCCATACATCCTTTACAAACGTCAAAATCGCAAGTCTTGCAATGGTAAGGCGTGCTCAGACCTGGCGTATCGGCAGATCCCACCCGTTGGCAAAGATCGCAATTCCAACGGCCCGAAGATTCTGGATACAGAGCGCGGCAGTCCGTTAAATACAATGGATGCGGATGTTTCGATACGAAATGTTGGTCCAGGCAGCATTGGCAAATGCTGTACCGGCATTCTTTGCAGAATAATACAAAACCACTAAAAAAGGACAGGTTTAAGACAAAATTAAAGAAGCCGCTATACAAACATTACACTAATAACAACATATAGTATGGCTTCTAAATATGCGTAAAATATAAGGCTGAAATATATTATTTATTGATCATTGAAGTAGGACCTTGTCACGTTACGCCACATAAGCATAAAGTCGCAGCGGCACGAAGTCCATTGTCTCCTGTGGCCGCTGGACTATTTGTCAATGTTGCAACACTCTATATATGACAATGTACTGGGCAACATATATCTTTTTATGCCATTTGTGACATAAGTAATATGCTCTATATGATTCCAATGATGGAAGAGATTATCATGAAATGAGCCGTAACTTCATCAAATCTCTTTCGTGAGATACGTTCCTATTGTCACGCTTTTAGCTTCTAAAGACGTGGCTTACACTGACAGAACACGGAACAAAACAAAAACAGTCGGCATGGCGCAATGTGAATGACACTATTATCATGGCACACAAACATATGAAACAACCATAACATCAAAACCTGACAGCCTGCCAATAGGGTAAGCCTCCTTCAAAACATAGCTTTGACAACGTACACGGCTCATGAATATGGGCAAGCGTAAGAGTCAAAGGTTTGGTTTTGAATTTATCACTGTTTGTAGTAGTAGTATTTTGTACTATGTTTATTTAAATATCTTACGTTACCTACATGCATCAATACAGAAAATATCAAATACACAAAGACATAATGGTCTATTCTACCCAATGGCATTCCATTTGCATGTTTAATAAAATGTCTTTGATTCTACTATACTTGCTTATCATGCAGAGTTCACTGTCATCTAACAATATGAAACTTATAAAACTGACAGTGTCAGGCAAGTAATGTTGATGATGGGAGTCTGAAAAAAATTAGATATGAAAAAATGTGGGGAATTTTTGTTCAGACAACGGCTCTTGTCTCACCATAGAAGTTGGTGTAAGAAGATCTTGGGCTCATCGCAAAGCAAAGGAAGAGTTCTGTGAAGAGTATCTAACAAAAAGAAAGCCACTTACTGTATCTTGCTAAAGAGATAGAACGATAACTGGACTGTATTATAAATTATACGAGCTCATCCGAAACATAAAAATCGAGTGCAGGACACCTCAATTCTTTTTATGATTGTTGCATAAAATTAACATGGAGGATCGAGAAGACGACAGTTATTCCTTCTTACAAACACTTAGAGTATGTCCTTTTCGTAAAGATCAGTTGTGAATCAAAAGTGAAAAAAATGAGGTTTTCGTTACAACCTGTATGTTTCCAAGTAAACTACTCATCAATACCGCGCAAGTACAGTTTAAAGCAACGCATAGCAATTTGATCCCAGGCATGTTAACCGACGTGCTCGATATCTACAGAAGTACCTATAGGTCAGCGGTTAATGTTTATAGTCACTCCTTTGTCGCTATTTAAAAACTTGTTCATCGTATGATAGCTTAAATACGGAGCTTGCCAAACTCAAAAGCATGTTAACTTATAAATAAAGCGGGTTAGAGCATACATAAAGGATATCCCTAATAGGGCACCTTGGAGATTTCGCTCTATTTTTCACCGTCTACTTTACTTAGAATCGGCACTGGCGTCCTCTCAAGTGCGTTGGTAAAGCAAATAACATAGACGTCTGAGTAAGGTCTAGGAAAATTTCATTTGCACGAAAATACTAGCTATCATTTACACTCAGTCTAGATGACTAAATAGGAGGCGACCTACTACGTCCACAATTATATGAATATCATTATTAGCTTATGCGAGAAAATCTTGATCTAATTTTAATAATATCAGTAATTGCAGATTTTCGATCGTAATTCCCTTAAGTAGCTACATTTATGGAGTAAGATACCAAAGTATAACTATTTAACCCATTGAAGTTACCTTTCTGCGCTTTCTCTCACCAGAGAGAAAGTAAGTGGAAAAGATGTAAAGAACATTTCAAATTGTGTGTATGACTTTACGGTCTCAGTTAATGAGACTATCAGGGATAACCACTGGGTGTTCGTAGTCGGATATCGTAATTTTAAAGAAGGCAGGTGTCTGCAAGATATAGCTTTGACCTCTTGCATGATGAACTTTGAATACCTGCGCAATTCACTGCTACAATACGCGAAGCATATTTTCGGCAAAATTCGAAAAGAACATATAAAATTTCACTAAATTAAATCACAATAAGATAACCATAATATTTTAATCACCTTGGTAGAGTTTAGTAAATTTTACATCGGGCGTCACAACGTGTATATTCCTCTATACTTAAGATCTTTAATGAGATGAAACCAACATAATTTGTAGTATAAGACATCAAACTGTGCATAGAATACTTGTCAAAATAAATGCAACCGAAGAACATCGACAGTTTAGCACGTCTTGTTGCAGATTAAATATCTAGCTCATTTCAGTAGATGTTCATGATTTAGTATCATGTTTTCAGAAGTTGGCCTGTAGCATTCAGCACATTCATATGCAACAAACCGAATTTGGAAAGAACATTACTAAGAAACTAATAAAAAATAGCAGATAACAACGCTCTAAAAATACTCCCTTATATCCCTCAAAAAGGTGACGATGAAAAGCCGATGACTTGTGGGACAATAAGAACCTAACAAAATTGAAGCAACATTGAGAAGCTGATCAGTTGAGGGCGATGTTGAGAAGCTGATCAGTTGAAGGCTACGTTCAGAAGCTGATCAGTTGAGGGAGACGTTGAGAAGCTGATCAGTTGAAGGCAACGTGGAGAAGCTGATCAGTTGAGGGAGACGTTGAGAAGCTGATTAGTTGAAGGCGACGTTGAGAAGCTGATCAGTTGAAGGTGACGTTTAGAAGCTGATCAGTTGAAGGCGACGTAGAGAAGCTGATCAGAGGTGGGAGACGTTGAGAAGTTGATCAGTTGAAGGCTACGTTCAGAAGCTGATCAGTTGAGGGAGACGTTGAGAAGCTGAGCAGTTGAAGGCTACGTTACGAAGCCGATCAGTTGAGGGAGACGTTGAGAAGCCGATCAGTTGAGGGCAACGTTCAGAAGCTGATCAGTTGAGGGAGACGTTGAGAAGCTGATCAGTTAAAGGCGACGTTCAGAAGCTGATCAGTTCAGGGAGACGTTGAGAAGCTGATCAGTTGAAGGCTACGTTGAGAAGCTGATCAGTTGAGGGAGACGTTGAGAAGCTGATAAGTTGAAGGCAAAGCTGAGAAGCCGATCAGATGAGGGAAACGTTGAGAAGCTGATCAGTTAAAGGCTACGTTGAGAAGTTGATCAGTTAAAGGCGACGTTGAGAAGCTAATCAGTTGAGGGAGACGTTGAGAAGCTGATCAGTTGAAGGCGACGTTCAGAAGCTGATCAGATGAGGGAGACGTTGAGAAGCTGATAAGTTGAAGGCGACATTTAGAAGCTGATCAGTTGAGGGAGACGTCGAGAAGCTGATCAGTTGAAGGCAACGTGGAGAAGCTGATCAGTTGAGGGAGACGTTGAGAAGCTGATTAGTTGAAGGCGACGTTGAGAAGCTGATCAGTTGAAGGTGACGTTTAGAAGCTGATCAGTTGAAGGCGACGTAGAGAAGCTGATCAGAGGTGGGAGACGTTGAGAAGTTGATCAGTTGAAGGCTACGTTCAGAAGCTGATCAGTTGAGGGAGACGTTGAGAAGCTGAGCAGTTGAAGGCTACGTTACGAAGCCGATCAGTTGAGGGAGACGTTGAGAAGCCGATCAGTTGAGGGCAACGTTCAGAAGCTGATCAGTTGAGGGAGACGTTGAGAAGCTGATCAGTTAAAGGCGACGTTCAGAAGCTGATCAGTT
>JAAAKL020001953.1:0-28219 GCA_010016065.2 Carybdea cf. marsupialis auct. non (Linnaeus, 1758)
ATGTATATATATATGTATATATATGTATATATATGTATATATATGTATATATATATGTATATATATATGTATATATATATATATATGAAAACATATACACTATATTTCAACAAAGTGAGGCTGCAATATGACGGATACTGAAGAGCAGGTGTGCACCTCACACAAGCCGTGTACAATCATTAGCTCAGCAACCACATGTTCAAATAGAGCATTTAACAAACAAATTTGTGGTAAATGAAATGCAAAGCTCAAAAGAATTTCAAATTACAAACACTTTAACTTCACATAATTTGATCATCCTGGATCTATTCAATGAAGTCTCTTCTGTACACTTAAAACTTAAAACATGACTCTCTCCCAAGGAACGTATGCAACTTCACCAACTGCTATCTCAACAGTTCTTTCCTCAGACCCCAAAGAACTTGCAGACTTGGAAGCAGACTATCAACTGCCATTGCCTTGCATGTTTAGAGCATTTTCAGCACGCAATCTCTGGTAATTAGATCCATCTTCAGCACAGTAGGTATAAATGGAGGCATGACTCAGCACTATAGGCTATTGCAGATTTTCTTCGTTACTCTAATCTAGAACTGAAATCTATTGACGAATTTAAGCTTATAACTATCCCATTATGATACTTGAAGAATAATTTCAACCTGAAGTGATTTCTTGTAAACAATAGCTTGCGTTGTAATTTTGAACTTGCAGTAGGCTATGAACAAAAATTGAAGCAGATCGATAATAGAAAATCAGCGAAATATAGTAATTTTGTAATGATAAGCAATAATTTAACTGTACTTTTATTAATCTAAGTTTAAGCGGGATAGATACTCTTTAAACATTTTATCTATGTTAAACAACCTACTAAGAGCAAACAAGAACTGTCTTTAAGAAAAATATTTCTTTTTACAATACGATAAACCAATTTCATATTCTGTAAAAGAAATAAGGAATGTCCCACAATAGATGTCTAGACTTGATAGGATACATATACCATACTCATTCCTACTTACCTTATTGTAAGAGAGCAATTGAAGTGTAATGGCCCACAGACAAAAATTTGAAGTTTAAAACTTTTGTTATCAGAGAAAAATCTGATTGAGATCTACGAAATGTATCAATCACATTTCGACAGTGATAAGTTGTTATACGTGAAATATTAAGGAGTTGCATTGAACCAGAATACATACTTGAACATAGCCTATCTATTAACAGTGTGATAACTTAAAGCGTAAAACAGTTGTTATTAAATAGGCAGACGCAAAACAGACATAGATACAAAGTGTAGATTCTGTCACAAGTATGATGAAACAATTGATCACATTGTGTCGTGATGTGAAGTGCTTGCAAATAATGAATATCTGGAGAGACAAAATAAAGCTCAAAGTTACATTCTTTGGCTGATCTGTGGAAATATAACATCGAAGTAGAAAAAAACTGGAATCAGGAATATCAGAGAAATCACTCATTCCCTACACCACCGCACCCACACCAACAACATATCTTACAATTTCCCACAGATATGGTTCCTAGTAACATCGAAAAAACACAACAGACACAAAAGAGGCATGGCGCCACCTCTATAACAGGTCCTACTCCACTATTCCTCAGAGGTCCGCAACCACACAACATAAATTCAGCGAAAACTTCCGGAGCCCAGCAGCCTAAAGATTGGAAAAGTGTCTCTCGAAACGTAGCTCAGAAAAAGTTTACGATTCAAGGCATGATAAATATCTACTATCTATAGCAGTTGTAATAGTTATCATGTTCCAGGATGAAGATGTGTTCTGATTTTCTTTCTTGGGTTAGTTAAGCTCGTATCTTTGCTGGATGTCAGCAGCAAGATAGCGGTAACAATCCCACATCCTTAAGAAGTAGCCTCCTGCTATATCCCGAAACTCTGTAGATATGATGCAACCATTACCAGTGTTGCGCATAAAATGCTTTGTTTACGAAGGCACCTAGTTTTCCTACGGTGCTGAAAAATTCATTTTACTACTTAGGACCTTGTGTTAAGTAAATGTGGGGTAGATAAAATCACGACAGGTTCTATTGGCAGCCATCCAACTTATACCGGGTCCACAATCGGACTTAGATTCTTAACCTTCATCCTACGATTCTTTCATTGCCTTACATTCATATGGATTTGGTCCTGTTAAATTTTCGAATGTGAATACTATCAAATAAAAGAATGTAATATAAAGAGTTCTATCTCTACTTGGCAACATGTAAACCAAGGTCTTTCTTCCTAAGGACTAATCAAGAAAAAGAATTAACTTTACCTTGCTGATTCACATCCGAAACAAGTCATAAGGATAACACCAACCGATACAACTCCAGACAAAAACAAGATTAGACTTGATTGAACGTCTTATCAAAGTGAATATATTTGGATTTTTATTATTTTTTTTCTGCTTTTATCTTCTTGCCTTAAATTTTCTAGCATTCAAGTGAAAATATAACTTTTCTAACGAGTTATAGCCTAAATTGAGACTATGGTGATATTAATAGCGACAAATGCGTCTGCAGACCAGTATGATTAAACGCTTTGCAGTAAATGTATTTACTGTATTGATGCAACTCAAACAAGTGTGATTATTTTACGTAGCATTGAGATCTTATTAAAGAAAACCATAAATAATGACTTAACCAAATTCAAAAACACCAGATCAGGTCTAGTTAGCTCATTATTAAGGCAGGTAGAAATTAGGTTTTAAAATTTCAGGGTAGCTTTTTAACTTGTTTAGACTGTGCAAAATACCATTTTATTCCAGGTAAATTCTGAGATCAGATAGGTGTCTTAGTTACAAAATACTTGATAATTATTGAAACCAGATAGACCTTTCAGCTGAAGGATATTAGATAGCTCTTGCTACTTTTAAGGCAACCTGTCCCGTAACAAATGTACTCCGATAAGAAGAGTTTATAAGGCACAGGATGCGTTTTTATGCCAGGTTGATTGGGAATCATACCCTTAAGTAATGGCTTATGAACCGGCATTATTGTGTCTATGTCTCCTTCCCTTCAGAATCTGAATAAAACGTCATAAGGTAATAATTTAATCTCAAGACATCACATTCTAAAAGGGTGGAATCATAGCAGAGAGTGCAAAAGACTGTCTTTGATGAAACTTACATTGCCTTTAAGGTGTCTCGAATACGTATTGGATCTATTTTTAGTTGAGTCATTTTGAAACTTAATGTGCACTGGATAGATTTAAGTATCTCAAACCAAAAGTTATCTCTAGCTTGCTAGATTTTCGTATCCTCTTTGTTGAATATCAGTGCATTATAGCAGGTGATTGCATTTCCCCACACTTTCGACAATTCTCCTGTTTCTAGTACTTTATTGGGTAGCTCCTTGATCTTCTTAAAATTTATATCTCTTCCAGCTTTTATTTTGTTATTTCGACCATAGTATGTTTTTCTCCTGGGGCTATTCTGTTATTCAACTATTTAATGAATGATTCTAATTTCCTGACATGAATAGATGGTACCTCTTTAGCATAGGTTGAGTTGAAATCATGGCCTGCATCTCTGCAGAGATTCTTAAAGAATTTAAAATAAATAAATATGCATCTTCTCTTTGTTGGTGACGATGGTTCCATCCTGCTCTTTCATCCTGGTATCGGTACTTTCTATCCTTTTTCGCTATTATTGGCCTTTTGAGACCCCTTCCTGTATAAATGTCTTCTTTGCTTCTTCGGGTATATTCTCCCTGATGTTCTCTCTTACTATCCTATGATTGTCTTGTACAATAACCAGTATTCCATATTTTCTCCAGGAGTTCTATCATATATTAAAGTATCTGTCTCTTCTCTTCTTCAGTAGCTCTTTAGTCTTACTTTTCCATTTGTCTTACTTGTCCTTTCTAGCTTTCCCTGCTGCTTCTAAAGCTCACTCGCCTGATGGCTTCTGTAATACTCTCTAGCACTTTTTAGCAAGTCATTTGCAATTTGAAGCATCTAAAGGAGATTTTGTAGCCTCAGATGGAATTGAAATCATCCATTATGATCCTGCAGTGACTCCTGTTTTTGTCTATTATTCCAGCTATTTTCTCATAACCAGCATCTACCTCATCGTCATCGTGGGTAGATGTTGTTGATTTTACTTGTACACCCTGCAGTGGGTGTTTCTTGTGAATTTTAAGCGCAAGTGATGCCACTCTGATGCTCTTCCCCTAATACTCCAGGACTTGGTTCGTAATGTTTTTGTTGACAAGGAAACCAAGACCTCCGATAGACATAACACTTCCTCTAGTATGTAACAAATGTTCACTATCCAGCTCCTCCAGCTGTTCCCCTCTCTTTCTTGTCTTTTAAAGTCCAATAATTTTCCGCTTGAATTTCGTCTCATTTAAATCATGTGCAAACTCGTGTGGTCAACATTGATCTCTCAATGTTTTTAACGTTTTAAATACCCAAGTATAAGCTAGAAATACGGGGATTCTTAGCACCCTCCTCCTTTTGAGGGCCTCCTTTGCTGCACTTTGTCATGTTGTAGGGTTGAACCATACCTCACCATGCTTGTTCAGTAGAGTTTTCTGTTCTTACGTAAAATGCCAACCAAGGCTAACAAATTTTACCTACACGAGGCTAATCGGCACTTCATCTTGTCTAAGGGCGACCAGTGGGTAGCTGCACTAAAGGATAACTCCATTGTTCCATGTCAAAACTCTATGGTTATATTTGATGACCAAAGAATTGGGTGACGAAGCAGAAAGAGCATGCCATGTAGGACAGAGCGTCGAAGGATAAAATCGTTCGCAACCCATGATCTGGGAATAATAATCTTAACAGGTCTAGATATGAAAATAGGCCCTCATGATCTGCGAGATCGGAGGGAGAATAAAAGATCACTACTATTGGATAGCACGGAATTAAGGACATGTATGATAAGAGATAATTAAAACTTAGTTGCTGTGAAAAGAACTTTGGCACCTTTCGAGGGATTACGATCCCACCAAGGCAAAGTGCGCAAGACGAATCTCGACAGCGCATGTCTATAAACGATGAGATGTGTAGTCAAACTCCGCCAAGAGGGAAACCGAAGTGGGTTTATTCTACTGTTGAGAGTAACAAGCTCCAAGAAAAGAATATAGTGTTCAGAATACCAACGATAAGGCGGCCAAAGGCCAGTAACTTGCATGCAATCTTCTGATACGCTAATCTCTAACTCTAATGGCGTAAAGAAAAATTATGAATAATCGCATTAAATATGTGACCCGACCCCAATTTTTTTGTTCTTGCTTCGATCTTGCATTGTACACATACATCTGGACTGTACAATGTGCGCTTGTTTTGCATCTCCGAGTGGTGTAGCATGTACAGTTAACTTCCGGTCAACTAAATAAAAGCCTGGGTACTACTATTCTTTAACCCGCGCTAAAACGAAGTTCAAATAGTGCATTCTCACTCTATCGCCGCTGGTGCACCTGTTGGCACCATTAACACGAACTGCCTAAAATATGTCATACCCTCCGCAAATCTCATCAAATCTACTATATTAACATCATTTTGCCTTCGGGATTTCTTTAGAGATCTTCACAATTCCAAACGCTTTACGGGAGATGACACTGGACGCTTCGTAGCACAATTTTAGTCATTTCCATTCTTCTTATGAAGCCTGTCATCAAGGGTTCCAGGTCAGCGCTTTTTAACAGGAATAATTGAGTTTAAAAGGCAATGACATTGGCAGGCAACATATTTCTTGCAATTCTTGGAGTGTTTGCATTCCCATTGTGCCATGTACTATGCAGACGTATAATATCTGTCCGATGGCCTCATCTAGGGTTTGCATTGGCTTTCAGAGTCAGTACCCGGTAAGTTCATTACAGCTATTATCTTCCTTGTAATTTAAAAAGATATTTCTAAGGAAGACATCGACCTGTGCCTAGAAATGTCGGACCGTTGACTAATACGATATCCATTTTTTTAACCATTTACAACGAACAATTTCAGGCAATATTGAGGACGTATTGAAAACACTAAAATTTTGAGTAACCCTAACGTTAGACAGGTACCTAAGACATTGATTATGAATTTGTTTTGATCAACGTTTTGTACGTCGCTTCTGTTGAAGAGACCTAGAAATCAGGGACCGCCGAATGTGACAGCATCAGGCGTACTTGTTTTGGTATGCTAATTCCACTTTATGCACGTCTAACACATGTAGAAGACCGCTCAAGTTAATTGATAAAGAAGATACAATTCGAGAAGAGGAAAGTGTCTTGAAATCTACACGTTTTGCTTACATTAGACAGCACGAGGCAGAAATAGGTCATGAAAACACTGAAGAATTAAAGTACTGTGAAATTTCAGTCACTGTACTTGAATCGTTTTCCTTTCATAAATAAGAAGACATGCTTTGAAACCTGTAGCTGTCGTTTACCAACGATTCATTATTGCCTCTGTCATTAACACTCGAACACGTAGCTCGTTCAGCACCGTATCTCTCTATTTCGATAATCTCAGTGATCAGCGACATTTCATAATATGCTACTATTTTTACATTCAGCAACCCGTCATGGCAGCAATCATACGGTTCCCATTTAAGAAGAACCTACAGTAATTGCATATGGGAAGTACATCAAGGAGAACCAGACTGTTTTTGAATACTGTTTTTTAACAGTAATACCCTTGTATTTAAACATTGCCCTGACAGAACAAGTGGATAACCATAAATACTTTCAAGCATATTCCCTTATTCAGTTATTTTTAAACACGTTTCGTGACTGTCAATAAAATCGTATTTTCGGGCACGTGTAACTGCAATTTTGGTATTTTTTTTTATCAAATCACATTTTCGAGTTAATGACCGCAACTTTCCAGATGCTCTTGAATAGTGTTGGTACTGACTGGCGATTTTCTAATAATTGCGAGTAAGAAAAAACTCGATCCTTAGTTGACGTTTACCGTCAGCACACAAACAGTTGCAAGTTAATTATAAATAGACCACGAGCCACAAAAGTTTGTTGTGGTCACTTTTGTTTGTTTCCCAACCAACAGGTTCCCAATGCCCCGGACTTAATTGGCCCTTCACTTGCAATCAGAATCTTTATTCGTGTTTGTGCTGGTATGCGTGGAAAAACTGCAGTATTCACCGCATATTAGCCCCCGGGAAGACGCGGTTCTATCATCTGAATGTAAGCCGTTTTCATGCGGCGGCAGACATTTGTTTGTATGAGGGTACAGGATCAAATTCACGAGACAATATTACGCATAACAAAAGAATACTGAAACAAGGGATTGGGCAAAAACAATGTTTCAGTGAGCTACTGCACCAATCACCAACGATGGTTGGGCAACGGAAAGATCAGGATCAATAGAATCAATAATGATGCACACATATTTATATATTTATATATATTTCTATATATTTATTTATATGTCCATATGTATATTTTATCATTTGAACACTATATGTATATAATATGTATAAGCTATACATGTGCATATGAACTGTATAGAACAATAACCGAAAATCAGAACAATACATCAGTGAATAGTGACAGTAGCATTCAAATCAGCACTCAAACCACATAACTGAAATACCAACATGTACTATGAACTACTGCAAAATTTCCAGTTTTGGGATATGCCAGGGTAGCTGATAAATGACACAGATAGAATTTGGTGGCAAAGTGGCCTTGTATTTGTTGGTTAGGTCATGTCATGACTAAACCATTTGTTTCATTATTGGTAGTACATTGTAGAAATTAGTATGGGTTGATTCAAGTGATAGGTTCACTTTCACATTCATATGCAAGACATTCTTATGGAGCTAGTTTTATTGCATGTTTAATGTTGTGTTAATGGTTCCCAAACCTTTGAAATAACCATTGGTGACTGGTGGATACAGACCATATAGGCAGGTAAACAGAATGAAGCTGCACCTTTATTTACAAATTGGAAGCTACAAACATCCAAACTTATGTCTATTTGCAAGCACCTTTGCCCTTGGATATCGAGATAGTAGTTGTGCACCCAATGCCAATATAACTGACAGTCTAGAGGTTTTCTGCCAATACCTATACTGCAAGCTTCGTCAAGGCCAATTCAAGTGCTCCAAAATTCTATTGTCTTACCAACAGGCTAAATCCACAACATTTTCTATACTTTGAGTATAGAACTTAAAACAAACCATCCATTACTCCTAACAGCCTCCAAGCGTACCAGACTACATCCCTTAGTATTCTGTCAAAGCCTCCTTTAGATCCAGAAATGCTATTTCTTTTCTCTTAATAATATATTTCCAGCCATTGTCAGAAAGAAATGTAACTGACTATTATGTACATCTGACTGCAGTATTAGCAATTTAATGATAACCCTAGAGCTGAAATTTGTTGATCTTACAGCTCAGTGATCATTCCTCTCCCAAGCACACAATTTCCTTTTTTACATCTTTACATTAAAAGTAAGCTGCCAATCTGCAGGGGTATTACCCTCCATTATGATGCCTGTAATTGTGTTGATGTTTGTTTGACTATCAGCCTTTGACATCTCTCATGGTTTCCTTGCTCCTTAAACCTTAACTATTTTTATCTTTTGGCTCAACTGGTTCTACAATGAACAAGATATTTCTGATGTATGCAAATTCATTGTTTATACTTACTTACTTACTTACTTACTTACTCGTCGGTTTTACTTCCCTTTCTTCCCAGTGTCCGAGGGTTGGAAGTTCTGCCATGCCGTCCAGGTCTGATATTCGCACACCACCACTCCCTATCTATAGCTGGTTCAGCTTTGAGGCCAGTGCTTTTCAGGTCTTCGCTGATGCAGTCAGTCCATCTTTTCCGTAGGAGCCCGTGATGACAATACTCTCAACTTTTCTAGGCCACACATTTTGATCCATGCGCTGAAGGTGACCATACCAGCACAACCTATTCCACCGCATGACCTCCTCGACACCAGCTAGACCCAGTCTAGCCCTCAAAGACTGTAGCGAGTCTCTGTTAGCAAGTTTAGAAGCACAGATCGAGCAGATCATGGTGTGATCACTGCAGGCTAATCTGGCAATATCCTTAGCTGTCACTGGCCACGTCTCACTAGCGTGGAGAAGAATGCTCCTTACACATGCCTTTTAACGTTGGCCTTTGTTGTGCAGTGAGATGCCACGACATCTAAGGATGGGGAGAAGATCTCTATACTTTTTCCATGCCAATTTTATCCTGGCAGTTGTGGCGCCATAGCAGCCCCCTCTCTCATCAGTTACATCACCTAGGTAGCAGAACGAGGTGACAATTTCCATTTGTTCTCCATCTATCTCCAAGTGGGTAAGAACAGGAGCAGTTTCTGTGGGGATCAAACCCATACAGCATCTGCACTTGAAGCTTGGGTCTTCCACAAGTCGACCCTTCCGGTCAGTACAGGCTTTATGTACCCAGTGATTACATGATGTGCACTGTATGGAGTTATTGCCCACACCTTTATAACACACTCCGCATGGATGTTTGCTCTTTTCAATGGGCTTCAAATACACTTCTCACAATACTACATTACTTTTCCAGGCTACTTCTGTACGTTAAGCATTGACATGACTTCTACCTCATGTAACATGGGCAGCAATTAAAAATGGGAAGGAAACTTTTAGGGGCACTGATGATTCCAGCTATGGTATTCACAAATCACAATTTCCATGTCTTTGAAAAGTAATAAGGCGTTGAGATTATTTGTAGAACAGATAGCAGTTTCAAAAGTGTACAAATATTTCATCAAGAGAGCAATGCAATGATAACGACACATCTTAATATCATATTCTAAACTGTTCTTAACCATCACAGAATTAAATCAATTTAAATACTACATAAACTTGGAACTGAAAAACCTGGAAATGGTGCCAGGACCTTCCAAGGAAAAGCATTTTCAATTATGAAGATCACCAAAGTATTCATCACAAAAGTAAAAGAAATAATCACTTTTGCCTCCGCAGTACCTACTGCAAAATGGACTTTCCTCTCTTCCCTTCTCCTGCAACTAAAGCAATATCTGCACCTACACTTAACTGTTGTCTTAACTGCCCAATGCCCTGCACCAGTATCTGGCAGTTCGGGTGTACATTTGATAGTATTTTCTTGAAAGTTAACAATTATTGGGTACTAAAGCTCCTACCAGAAACAAAACATGTTCCATGGTTTTGATTTCTAAGTAATTTTAAGATGTGGTGAGCCCTTTATGAAAATAAAAATGTCACAGACAAATTGGCCAAAAACCAAATGATATATGTCCACAATTTGCAAGAGGTTGCCCTGAAGATAACTTGCTTTGTAACTCATCACTGTGGTTAACAAGTTTCATGTATGTATTGTAGATTGCCACATGTTCTGGGAACAAAATATTGCCTTGTGAACCATCACATGACCACCTTTTTACAGAAAATAGATCAGTATTTGTGTCATTATTTTTCAGCACTTTTGCAGAATGCCTTTCTCGCCAATCCTACCAGATGGTAGCAAAGCACAAGTACCTTACTGGAAGTAGTGCCAAACCCCTTAAACTGAATTGCAATTCAGCAACTAAGAAGTTTTACATCATATGTTATGCTATTTTATTGCTTTCGATAGTCATCACTTTTGCTATATACTCACATAGAGAAAAGGTTTTTGCTCTATGAAGATTATCATTACTTAGCTGCGTATTCTTCATCTTGCTTTCATCCCATTGTCACTCTTTTCAACAAGTTGGTGAGTCAGTTCCTCTTAATTCTGTGTATACTTATCAATCTTCTGGTATGCCACAATCATTCACTCCAAAACAAAGGATGATACAAATGTCAAGATGCTGGAATTTACAGTAGCCTCCTTGCCCTCTTGTTTTGCCATAATATTTCTAAGGTATGCATTTCAAATTTACCTTCATTGCCCCAAATCAATAGGGACCCCTTACAATAAGTTCTTCGCAAAGAGCTTTACAGTGATTATCAAAGTAAATATGATAACCCTCTAATAATTTTTAAGTTAATTATTACACATCATTTTTGTGTAGTTCAATGCTCCTACAGGGGTACACCTGCAGGTCCCCCCACCTTACTGTTGATGTCATTGGCCTAACCATTCAGGCCATCAGCCTTTACCCAAACTTTGATTCCATATTTTGTAGGCTTGGCCAGTAAATACTACCAAAAAGATAAATGCCCTCAATATGTAATCATAGCCTTATCAATTGTTGCTTTTTTCTTGGTCAATAATTCTGTAGAGTATTTCCATAGTTAGTACAACTAACATAGGCCTTAGTAGATACAGTTTGTCTCAAGTGGTATCCTCTGTGTCTGGTTCAACCTATCATTAAAGCTGGCTGTTGTACTGGCCACACACTATAGGGCCTACAATTTCCTAATATACAATATGGTAGAAACACTTCAGACAATCTTTAGGTATTGTAAACATTTACAAGAAATACACCATTCCAGATTTGGGCTTTTGCTCCACTTCTAAGTATCACAGACCATAAGTCCGTCATGATTTGAGACGTACTAAGAGTTATAAGCAAAGTAAACTCAAAATCTCTTGATCTTGTAACAATCTGAAAAATCGAAAATCAAGATATTTTGAGTTGGCTAAGGACTTTTTTGAGCAGAGGTGCATGAGCAGCACCCATTTTTGATACACCTGAAATTAAATGATCTAGTACATGGAAAACACATTTGGCTTTGCAATGACATACAGCACCATATTTTTGTAGTACCCTAGTCTATTCAAAAGTAACTGAAATGTTCAACTTGATAGAATAATGGAGTGAAAGGACATCATATTGATTGTAAGTGTCACTGTTGCCATCCACTAAACCTTTCTCACAAAATAAGCTGCATCCCAGCAAGGCTTACATTCTTTTGGTACTATTGAGCACATCTTTTTTCTTAAAAGCAAAAAATGAGACAAAAGTACAGAATCTTCCAGAACACACAGATGAGACTGAATCAAATAAGCAAAAAGAAACCTTGAAAGTAGCTTGATAAACAGCCCCTCTACTTTTCTATTTTAGTAGTTGGGCTCCTGACCATTCTATTGTGAAACATGTGCCCTGTGTGGCATTGATGTAAGCCTAAACATACCATTGTCTTGAAATGTTGTCTTTCACTAAAAGTGCAATATCAGGTATCCGTTATTATCAAACCAATGAAAGTATCTGTATTAGTTTGCCATTGCTCTGACTTCCATCAATCCATTCTGTGAATAATGTTTACTATCTGAACAATAGCAGCCACTTAGTTATCACAGCTCTGTTAAACTAACTGTTGACATTGAGCAATGACATAAGTGATTGGCGCCAGATTTAAATCTTCCATTATTTTCCAGGTTGTCCAATTACAGCTGAATCAGTGTAAGTTGAGTCTCTGTGTGCACGTCACTTTTTGTGCTTCAGTTTATCTTTTTCAAAGCAATTGAGTGATGGCTATCTGGGATGCAAAATGATTATGTTTTTACAGTTTCAAGGGGAGTAAATCAGAAACAGTATCATAGTGGACATACAGCTGAATACAGGATAGAATTAATTCCTTACAGCCAGGTTTTGTTATGGAGACTTAAAACCTGTAAAATCAAAGCTTCTGAAGGGAAGCATGGCCCATGTGTTATTTTCACCAGCTGTTCTGAAGGGACTATGATTTTGTGAAGCTGAAGTGGATTTTGTATTTTAATTGTTTTGCATCAGATATTCCACTTCATGGGTAAACCGAAAACAATTGCTCAGGTACGAAATATACATGAAGTATATAATATGAAATTTTGGTTTGCCCATTGACTTGTTTTCATTCCCAGGTGATTTAAATGACTTCTAGCTGCATCTGGTATATCATGATGCTGCAATTTCACACTGCAAATGTCAGTGTTTAGGGCACCATACTCCCTGTATTAATATATAAAAGATGAATGCCATTGCACAGCTTTAAAGAACATGAAATAGTGAAAAGCATCAGTAAGATTGTAATGTTTAGAAAACTGCAAATATGTACTTTTAGCTGTTTGGTTCTCATGCAAGGATTGAGTACTAGAGGGCACTTCATTACAGCTTATTAATAGAATCATAAAAATGCACTACATTTAATCAGTGCATCTAGATCATATATTATCAACATTGATATATTCTCCTTATGTATCTGAAAATAAATGAAATTTCTTCAAGAACCTTCTTTTATTAATTTGAGTGATATATTATTTCAATTTTTTGTGTATGTTTGTATGTCTGGGGATGTAGACCTACTTAATACCCCATCCTTGTTGAGATTTGAACCCTGACAAACCATGGACAGCAACCATTACTTTTACTGTGCATACAATGTTGCTTCAAATACAGGGGTGCTTGATCTGCACAACAAAGAAAACATGACACAATGTGAACATGAATCAGTTTTATTTTTGAAACATCATCAGCAATCAAATTCCATATGGCATTATTCCTATGAATAACAAAACAAACAAAGGTATTCTTAATGGTTAGTTCCCAGCTCCTCCCCTCTTCCACCTCATTTGTTAATCTGCAAGGACATCTTTTATGTTTTTGTTGGCTGGTTTATATGTTTAAACAGAATTTCTAAGAAATTTTATGCTTTTAAATCTGATACATATTGCTATTGAGTACTATTCATCTTGCTTCAGATATTGTCAAACATTGTCGAAGAATTGACTTGTGAGGGATATAACAAGAACATTCTTTGGTCAAAGCAGGAAACTATGCCACTGCCTGAAGTTGAATCATGAAGTTGCTGATATTTTCTTCTGAGATACACCTCACACAACACTAGTTCTACCCCTGCTGAACCTTTCTTAAACAGACAGCCTACCATTTAGCTTAACTTATTTAAACCTAGTGATGAGCTTAAAGTTGAAACTAGTCAGCCACATAGTCAACTTCAACATAATATTAGTTGTAGTTTGCAAAGATTTGATATTTTCATGTATATGACTGTAGTTTTATAGTGGGTAAAGAAAGATAGACCCCAGGCACTATTGGAGATTTAGGGGGGGGGGGGCACTAACATATTCCATTATATACATTACAGGAAATGACAGGAGATATGATCATGTCAACTGCATTGTTCTGGAACATTCAGTTATACTGCATCAACCAAGTACTGTCTAATCTCTCTCAGTAGAAAGTGTGATAAAAAGTTCAGAGTTTGAACCTGATTATTTTATACCTTATTAGTTTAGACAAACACAAGTGGGTGAATGGTTAACCCCAACCTAATGGAGGGTACTGTCAAACAGCGTAGAGTTATGTATACCACATAGCTTTGATAGATTGCATAGATGTGTAGTTACTTTAGGTTTCTCTTATACTTGTAGATTAGGGGAGGCCAGAACCTGTGCACTGTCAAATAGAGCAAAATAAAGCACAGTCACAATTACATCTCGCAAGTACTCAAATTTCATATGCAAGTAAAGGTAATGATAGTGATGAAAAATATGCCTAAAGTTGTTTATTTTCTGATTTTCAAACAAGAGGCAGCTCTAGGAGATCAGGGAAGGTTTATAAAACCATTCTCACCTTAAATGCAATAAAATGTTCTGGACAGTTTGTTCCTTATCACATTAAATGATTTGTACATATGTACTCTAAATGGTAAAGTGCCTTTCTTTACATAGCACCTCCTTACTACAGAAGTATACCAAAAGGAATAGGGCCATGGTTGTTTGTGCCAATTTAAGGAGGAGAGGTGATGGGTACCAGTGTGTTACAGATCAGTAGTTCATTAAGTTTTACATGGATGCAGATTTTTCGACAAGGGGGCATGGTATTCAACTGGTACCTGCTAGCATTTCTTCAAGAACTTGCAGTCCCCAATAAATTTATGGAGGAAACTCACCAGCAAGTTCTCTCATAGCTGAGAAAAGGAGGGGTAATATTTTAATACCTTCTTGGTCTTCTTGCAAGGAATGAGTGTGGTGTCTGTTCTTGAAATATTTTAGGTAAATGGTTATAATGGACACTACAGTATGACATGAAGGGCTTATGTTTCTGGATCACTTTTGATTGCTCATATAGCACAGTTATAATAGTTAGTTGTATCCTGAGTAGTCACCTAAAGGATAAACATGTTTGCATTAGAATGTTTTATAAAATTGTGTACTGGAGGTTGGTCAAATTGATATGGTATAGCTGTATATTCTTCCCCATGGTTTAGAATTCTTGCTGTCAATGCTCCTTTACATCTGTAGAGTCTGTTTTATTATTCATTTAGTATATTATGTTATGATAATGTCATATAAACTTACATATTAATATATGTCAATAGGCTTGGATCAACATTGATATGACTAAGTATGACTTGAAATTATTGAGGGTGAGGCCAGCTCAATATGAAAATACTATTTTTGAAACTGATCCCTTCTACACAAAATTTCCAAATATCTGTGTGGAGGTGAGGATGGTTAGGAAAATAAACTCATAGACACCCAAACACTGAGAAATGCAAATTTTATTAAGCTGTAGTTGCCCTCCATTTTTATTGTGACAATAGAAAGGAGCTAATTTGCTTGCTGGTGCTCTGAGCAGTACAAGCAAACGAGTAATGAAGTATGAACTTTGTAAATGTGTTCAAAGGTTTTTTTTCTTTTGGAAATGTTTTTGAACTTTCAAACCAATAACTTGTTATACAGCATGCTTTTTTACCTGACCTTTTGCTTCAGATTGAGCCACTATCTCTTTAGTGTCAAGGGATACATGAACTGACTTTGTTATGAACAATAACCAATTTTCTTGCTAAAAGCCTGAATTAGCTAATTTTGCATAATTTATGGAATGCATCCACAGAGGTTTCTTCTTCATCATATCTTGGTAATATCAAGCATTGCATACATGTGATTAATCTAAATCTGATGACTCTCTTAAAAAATAATAACATTACTGTCAGCAAGGAAAAGTATTTTCAGGCAGACAGAGCCCACTAATTTAGGTCACACAATTTCTGGCAATGGATTCTCTCCGGAAATGTGTAGTGTACATTCTTGAATAGATACCCCAATTATGCCATTCCACAACAGCCTCAATTAGATTTGAGTCCTTATTAATTAACTTTCTCCTTAATTTGGCTTCTATTGTATTGTGGAGCCAATGTGTAAGCTGTGGTCTTCTACAGCTCCTGTTAATTCTTAACAAGCTTAACAGTTGATTTTTAATTGGTCTTGTATTTAGGCTTTTTAATGCTAATGCTTCCACAGTTGTTAAGTTGATATTTCATTGTATGGTCTAGTTATTTGCTTTTTACAGTTTTCATGTGATAACATTGTAGCTATTGCTTCCTATATACTATGATATCAAATGCTGAAACATGTTATCCTGTTAATTACCAAGAAGATTTTTTTATATTTGGGCTGTTTGAAATGGCACATCTTCATTTAGAGGTTTTCTGTTTATCCTTGATAGTGTTCATTACACTCCTTTAGTACCATAGTACCTTACTTTCTATGTTAATGTCTGAGCAAGAATGTGCAACCTAAGATAGTCTGCCTAGTGTTCTTGGTTACAATTTCACAGTGCAATTGGCTGTTCCTATATAATGTAGCATTGGTATATCTAACTCTCTTTAGAAATAGTAGGTATGATGTATGTATTTCTCTGTTGTTACAGAGCATTGCACATGTTTCTTTTCAATAATTGTTTATTTTGTGTACAGGTAAACTTAGGTAATCACTTAAACTTGGACCAAAAATCATATATAGTTTTCCAAAGGTGTAAAGAGTTGAGGATAATAAATATTACTGAAACCAAGACAATAAGCATGGAATTACAGAGGTACTAATAAAGGATTGAATTATGGATGACACTGTTTACATGTGTGGTGAGACTGTCAAATGCTTTTTTGCTACAGTAATGTTCCTGAGAAACGTACTTTTAAGTTGAGTAACCTAGAAAGTGTATCAGTAATGAACAGAGTTGTTAGTAGTGAGAGGTTTGGAAACCTGAACCACCAGTATTTCACAACTGCTTTCTTGATCCTTAACAGAATGCTTCAACACAAAGAAAAGCCAAACAAATTGTGTCATGCTGTAAATGGGTTGAATTGAAGAGGACATCACATAGCCTTTTCAACCTATTTAGCATTAAAGGATTCCAGTTGATTTGTGTTTCATTTCCTTCAATGACCATAGGTGTGAAATATGGATATCAGTATGATATCAGCTAAAAACCTGCTAGACTACATTATTCAGGAGGCAGGTCAAATTCCTCCCTTGTGCAACCATCTATATAAGAGTATTTAATATCATTTAGGAGCACACTACCTTTTAAAGAGAAAGTTGACTTTCATTGAACGTTTTAAATATTACTTGACGTGATTTGTAACTGGATGCGTTAAGGCTCTTTGTTTGACGTAAAAGTTAATTAATGTAAATTGTTAATATGGTAGTACTGCCACACCCTTTTACACCTATCATACAACATCTTTGCATGATTAGTTTGTCCCATGTTGACTTGAAATTATTCTTTGCTTCCCTGTGAATCTCTACATAATTTCCTGAAAGTTGGGGCTTTGGACAAATGTTATCAGGCCTAACACTTACAATAATTGTTGTTATCCACCACACACTCACACACACAAAGACACAGACATGTGCAAACACACATACACATACACACACACACACACACACACACACACACACAGAGAGAGAGAGAGAGAGAGAGAGAGTCTATATTTATGTATTAGCGGAAGGTCACTTAGACTACTGCAATACAAACCTGATATGCAGGTATATTTAATAGGGCATATTATAATCATAACATGGTTTATTTATAATTAGTGGAAGTATACAAAAAAATTTGTCCACTATGAAAATATGATGCCCATACACATTTATATATTTGTAAATCAAGGGTCAAATTAACAGATTCCAGATCACTGTTCATTTCTTTCAGAGCACAATTTACATCTTATTGATATAGAGATATTGCAATCAACACTGTCAAGAATCAAATCCAATCCAAGTATAAATCATGATGCATCATTAAAAGTAATCATTTCCCTTAAATATACAGTTGAATTTACATCTACCATGTATGATAGATTTCATTTAATTTGCTCACCAGTTCTCTTAAGCAAGCATTGAAGGCAAAACCCAAATAAACTCAACGAAGCCATGATAGACTAATCAAACAATTGACAAGCAAGGTAGAAGAACATACTTGCAGACAGGCAGTCAAAACAGCATTAGACTGCCCAACTGAGATTGAGAGAGAAAGAAAAGTCATTGTTATTTATTAAATTGTATCTTGCAGGTACAATTTTTTTATATTCTTACTATGAAATATTTGTGTTGTATGGACCAGCTTTTGGATCATTCAATATCAAATCACAGAGGGAATGACACCCAGAATCTTCAGAAGTTGCCCATTTTCATTTTTAGGATAAATGAATATGGATGCACCATTCCAAATTTTTATATTCATGTCAGGTCATGCTCCAAAAATATTGTACTTAAGTTTTTTTTCATATTTTACACAGAATCACTCATTGGCAGTGATTTTTGATTTTGTTATGCATTGTCAGCATTATGTTTGTCGCAATACTGCACTCAAACTGAAAAATTAACTGAGAATAATTAAAGGACAGAGATAACTGTAGCTAAACATGAAGGATGGTATACCATACCTGCTCACTTTTGATCGACTGTGCAGCCCATTAAGCAAAGGAATGCACCCACTGGAGTTATGATTGTACCCTTGTAATTTGTTCAGGTGTGGTACATTTAAATCAACATTACCTCCATCTTATCAAGGCTAGAAATAGGCTGCATAATGGCCTTTGCATCCCTTTTGATTGTACATCAACATAGCCAATGAGATTAGTTGATAGAGCATCCCTGGCTTGGAATTATTTCATAATTCAAATTTTGAATGCTTCTCGTTTGCTCAATAGTACAGTGTTTAATGAAAATTACATTAAAATGCCCAAAATATCCATAATAATAAATCTTGAGAACGTTGGAACTGCAGAATTATCAAGGTTATTTAAACGTAAGTTGCAAACAATCATTTCACAAACCCACTGAAAATTAAATGACCTGACTTTATAAGCTATATGTCAGTAGAACGAATTTTGTTGAGAGGCAAAGACTGGCTTGAAATCCTTTGAGCCAAATAACAACCCACAGAGGTCATTGCATTGGCCCACGCGAACTGTTCGAACATATGAAGTTCTAAGTTCCACTTGTACCCAACACCCATCATTTTTAACTGAAGCAGCAAAGACGTTTTACCACAAAAAATTAACTCTGTACATATAATAAATCATAATTCAGGAGTGGAAATGAAGGCCAGTCACTGATCATGACCGGCTCAAAATATAAGCACCAAAGTAAAATGACCGGTTGCTAGAAAAACCTGTAGTTAGATAGCAGTGATGATTAAAAGGAATAGGGGATGTAGATGATAACATGCAGGGAGGTGTTTTCCAAACCTCAATTTTCACGAAATGACTGTTTTCCATGCAATTCTATTTTCGTTCCTTTCAACATGTCGGAGCGCTGAGCTACAGAACTCCCCCTGGACTCCATTTCCTTTTGTTGTGAGTCCACCTCGCAATATGTAGAAATGACCCTCTCTATCAGGATCTTTAGTTTCGACCCCTGCGTATATTCTCGTATCACACTACATTTTGTATTACACCATATTCTAAGAATAATGTTGACTTTAAAGCTTGAAAAGAACCCTTAACTATTTTTCTCTATCATATATATTCATATGGATTATATTCTTAATATGATATCAGTGTACTGGCTCGGATACGTCATGTTGGAATACGCTGTCTATATTTCGTAAATTAAGAAGGGGGTAATCACAAGAATGAGTAAAGAATTCCTTAAACATCCATAGACTGGAGAGAGGGTTTGCAAACTGCCCCCTTTTCAGTTTTTCTGTTAAGAACAAGGTACGCTCGTAAACATTACATACTGTCAACGTGTTTTTTAAGTCCTCTTTGACTCCTTCTTTTTCGGCCAAAACTGTACTTGTAGACAATTTTTGAAGCCAGGTATGGCCTTGAAATCGATGAGACATTTCCACCATTGTACATTTATCTACTCCATTCTTTTATAAATAAATAGAAGTATGATTGTCATTTTGAATAAGTAAACTTGACCTTAGGCATAACAACTGCACTCATCAGGATTATAACCCTTCCAGGTACGTTGCTCTTACGATCGTACATGGTACATTTCACCTTCCAGCTATGTCAAGCTCAAAATTCCGCTTAGAGAACTCCATCGAAAAATAGAATAACGGCGTTCAATAAACCAAAATTAACACCCGTCACGTATTACTATCGTAACTGAAATTGAGAAAACTCCATTTACCATGAAACCATCCACAATGCTTTCACTGTCCTGAGTTTGCTTTTTGAGTCTCACTCTGAAACGTATTCCAGGTACCTTCATGGCTGAGATGTGTATATTATATTAAGTACTGTTGTCCTATGATTTGTTGAGCTAACCCCGAAGGTTTGTGTTGCATTTGTTAAGATATATCCTAAGTTTGCCTTTTAAGCCTACGTTATGGTTATTTAGAGATGGTTATGTAGGACATAAACACTACCATCTTGAGATATGTAAAGCATTTCAGTTAAAGTTTATGGCAGGAGGAATTTCCCCAGCACGCTACCACTAGTATGCCTGTTAAGCACTTCCACAAATATGAAACACAATTGACCTTACATCGATTGTCTCGCTGGCTTGAGGCGGCTACTCAATGAAAGGAACTGTGGACACATTACAGCAGTTACAGTTTTAAGCTACCTTGTCCCTTGTCAAAGCATTCGTAAAATTATCTGGTGTTTTTGCATTGTTCATTCATTAGCCTCCAACATGTTAGGCACTGAACATTTCATTGTGATTTTTTCTCGTATCCTCTACTTATCCAACTGCAGCTGTATTGGAATTTTCTTTGATTTTTATTTGAGTTAATTGGGTGAGTCAAGTTCAAAGCATTAATACCTTTGTTTTGTAATAATTAGATTTTTGTTAGTTGCAATGCTCTGAACTACAACCTCTCGACGTCAGCAATGCTGAAACTACAGTACGTTCAAAATGCTAGCTTTGTTGCGATTAAGCGGAAATTTGACTATTGTTGTTAATTTGATAAGCACTACTTTTATTACCTTTATGTTAATATCAATGAAAAAATAGGCAGTATGATTGTATTAGTGCCCGTGATGTTATAGTTAGTGTGTGACATAAATATTTACTAACAAAGATTATGTGTCCTTTAATAGTCACAATATGTTAGCATGTAGTGAATACTTAGTTCACGAATACTCAGAATGTGAAAATGTTATCTATGCCCAAGCGGATGTTGTTTACTATTAACAGATTGCGCTGTTTTCTTGTAGTCAATACACATTAACAATACTGTCTCTATACATGCACCACGCATAGAATGCCTAAGAACGCCACAGTTGGTTATAATGTGATATAAAAAAAATCACTACCTGGGCTGATAACATTTATCTCGCAGGTGTAGTTTCTTGTGTGGCCTATTCATTAAATTTGATAGCAGAAATTAAATATGCAAAAGATTGAGTATTGCTCTGTGTCAACAAGCTGTGTCTCACTGGGGTTGCTTGTATGTGTCTGTGGCCCGATGGGCTGTTCCTGTTGGGAGTAAAGCAAAGGGTGCCACCTCCCTGTCAAAACGTGACCTTAGTTAGAGAAATTTAAGCTAGTGTTTTTGTTTACTGCAGGAGAAAACCCGCAGCGAGAAAGCTGTATGAATGGAGCTTTGATGTCGTTCCGAGCGACCGTAGCGTTACACAGAAATCATAAATATGATAATAAAACGGTCGCACAGCGTCCAGTGGGAGAAGGGCGCGTTGAAAGATGGTATTAGCAAGGAGAGCCAACAATAGTAACGGTAAACGAATAAAATATGACGAAACAAATTTTAAGTGCACTTGATTCACACAGCGAGTTTTTAAAACTGCTGTTTACTACCTTGGTGCAGATGAGCTACAATTCTATTTTCAATCATGCATAGCACTGTTCGGAACTTATTTTATTGTTGCTGTTATTATTATTATTATTATTATTATTAATTATTATTAATTATTATTATTATTGATCATTATTATTATTAATCATTATTATTATTGTTAGTAGTAGTAGTAGTAGTAGTAGTAGTAGTAGTAGTAGTAGTAGTAGTAGTAGTAGTAGTAGTAGTGGTGGTACTAGTATTAGTATTTTAATAGTTGTTTTGGACTATCATACGTTACACAAACATGCTTTTGTATCAGCGTGGCAGTCCTGCATAGGTAATGTAAAACAATTTCTAGACATTGTGTATCTGCCCATAGGCCATTTATGAAATGCACTCATGATGTGAAGTTCCTACGAAAATGATTTTGCATTTACTTTGCAGAGTTGTCTCAATCATGATATTGCAGAGGGTTGGCCGTTCTTTAGTCACTAGTTATCAATAGATACCATCCACACATGCTTCCTTTCTTACTTTTTAAGGTATGTTATGTCAGCTCACGCTTTCACGTAGATATTTTAAAGCATCATCATACTATGCCTAAAGATTTTTTTTGTTCCCTAGTGCGCTATGTACATTCTGTTATGATCTTGTATAAGGAAGCGCTTGTCATATTTTGTTTCTTTTGCCAACGACTAAATCGAACGCCGAGACGGTGTCTAAACAAAGAATACTACACTATGCAACCAAGTGCTTCTCTGTCGTGTTTTTACGTAAGCTTGCCAGCGGAAAACAAACATTTAATGAAATAGAATGCTTAGCATCTCGGCTGACAAATATTTTTATACGATGTCGAATACAATGAATTTTGCCTAGGAAATCATCATCTGCCTAACTACCATCAGATAAATGCTTATTTTGTTATGTTTCCTATTCATTTTAATTTTTGCTGCCTTCTATCTGTAAGTATTGTTAAATGATGTTTTTTATGTAACTCATAATCGAGATCGTCTATTGTAGTTAAGTCACAAAGTCTGTGGCGCCACGACTGACGAATGACAAAATATTTGTACCGACGTGAAGTGAAGCTGATTCTACAACCGTCGATGATAATATAGCAAGATGACGTTGAAATAGTTCTTGAAGATGGCAGTGATGCCATGGTCAAGATTGCTGTCCACTATGAGCAGTTGTAAAGATTGTGTCAGAATTCAGCCCAAAGAACTGTACTTTTGATGTGGTTTTGAGCTGCGACTGATAATAAAACGCAGATGTCTTCCCCCAAACATTATAAGATACGACTTATGATTATTGTTGACCCACTTTAACCGTCCCCCCTCCCGACAAAAACCATTTAAAAATCCAAAAATCACTCGAGTTCGGCTTGTAATCGATCGTGGCCTATGTTCCAAGGAATGCTGTTTATGGTCGCTTGTTAAACTTATAACAACTTTGTTCCCGATTTAAAATGCACATTGTACAATTTGCAGACGGATAATAATTTCTCAGTTTTCCTTTTATTTCTAGAGTGGTGTCAGCATTACAAGCAACGGCGGCGACTTTGATTTCACTTAGAGCTGTGATAGTATGCAAAGATATAATGAAAGATTCTGATCCGGTGATACAATCTTATGTGTGGTTCGGATGGTCTTATTTTTTATATGATATTGTGGTAATGTATCTTGGTCACTGTTACCTGGAAAAGGAGAAAAACGCACCACATTCAGACGAGCTCTGTCTCAGGAAATTTTTATCAAGAGAATGGCTGATTGTACTGCACCATTTCGTAACATTTGCTGTAGGATTCCCTGTTGTTTCGGTAGGTACCATAATAATCCCGACACATTAATTTTCTTCCCGTATTTAGCTCGCATTATGCTCCAATTAGGTCATTCAATTTCTTCTCCTGCCATTCCCATTGTTTTGCCCATCTGCCCGCTTTCTTTGCCCATCAGATTTGTTCCCGTCTGCTCTTTGTTTCGTTTTTCTGTGCTTTTATTGTGATTCCTGGCCGCTGTTACAAGAGGCGGTGAAATTATTTGGTAATCTTTACAACAATTTCCGACATATAAACCGTACCCCGTGCACATTTTCGTAAACAAAATCGCTATCAAAATAAGAGGGGAATTGTTAGTAAGCTAACTGACGTGATCTGGATGCGGTCGTAATGGTATGAGAATGATCGTAATTTGCATAGACATATGGTTACCAATCACAGCAAGTGCAGTTGTTCATAGGAGAAATAAAACTATCCACGTGTGGCAAAAAAGTGACATTAGTAATGGTGGATGGATATGTTGGCTTCTACGCGTGCGCGTAACTGTACTACTTCATAACATAATCATAGCCGTTCAAGATGAAAATATGATGTCTCCGTAGAGGTTCGGAGATGCAGGGACGACTACCGTTCTTGGAGCGTGAAGTAATGAATAAGATCCAAGTGCCCTCCAAAATCACTCAATAAGCAGTGACGTTGAGGGATTTTTTGCAAGAAAGCGAGTACGTTGGACGAAGTTGTCAGACTTAGACACTCAACTTTGTACTCTTGTGACAGAATCTTCAGGGTACTCCACATTTGCAATAAAGTGGAATGTAATGGTGTAAATTACTTGCACGTCATGGCGCAAGTGATCAAAGAGTGTTTGGATTAAAAAATCATGGTAAAAAGAGGAGAAAGTGTTGAGAATTGGAAAGCAGGCTGACGTAGATCATTAACCTCATAATACTACCTCTTAATTTTCCAAAATCAAATATAGTGAAAAAACGCAAAAAGATTTGAAACTCGCACCCAGAAAAATTTAGTCGTTGAATATCATTCTCTACATGAAATCTTAGGAGGTTTTAAAGGTGGGGAAGTTCCTCCTAAGACACATATCGCCAGTTCTGACTCTTTAAATAATTGAACTTTACAAGGATTACGGAAGAAAACTGATTGGTGTTAAATCTCGAGGCATAATCCCCAACGTTTCTTTAAAAACCGCCGACATCTTATTTATGGTTTGCAGCTTCTCTTGTTACGTAGTTCTATTACAATGTGTACACTTTTTTATATCCACCGTTATTATGATGATAGTAGATTTGCCAACAACAAGTTAGTGTTTCAAGTACACGATTCACATCAGAGCAACTTGCCCCTTCTAATTCGCAAATCTAATCATACTCATTATGCTAGGTATCAGCAATCCACTACATGTACCTCACATAAGATAGTTGCAACAGAAATAGCCATTCTTACAACCTAGCCTAAGTATTTCGTGCCTTTGTTACGCCCCTTGACCGTTAATGATGACGTCATTAGTGATACGTTTTCCTTTCTTAAAGAGTTGTCTACTTGGCTTGTTTTAATGTCACTTCCCTCTTTACAAATATCCCATTTTATGAGACTATACATATTTGCAGAAACGGTATTTATCAGGGTAATTCTTTATTCAATAGCCTCTCATCAGCTCAATTTACTAAGATGTTTGACGTATATGTTAAAGATGATTACTTCCTCTTTGATGGTACTCTTTATGACCAAGTGGATGGTGTTGCCATGGGTTTCACCTTAGCCCCCAAACTAGCCATGCATTTCTCTATTAACATAAGAAACTTTGGTTAGCTGAATATCCTCGTGAATTTCGTCCGGTGTACTGTAGAAGATTTGTTGATGATACCTTTGGTCTTTGTGATTGTAGCAATTTGGTTTATTTCTAAATTATCCTGGTATGTCAACATCAATTTTACAGTAGAAGGAGAGAGAGATTGAATGTCAAGGTTGTTAATGATGGTTCCAAGCTAATGTTGCAAATTTACTTTAACAGGCCTTTGTATCAATTTTATACTTTCTCTCTATAAAAAGTTTTCCTCTTTTACATCGCTATTTTACAATCAGTTCTGAGTATGAAATTCTCCATCCTGAAATAGAGAACTCCGTTCGTATTTGTTGAAAAGCCGTTACCAAGTTCGTTGTATAGAATTTTGTATTCGTTGTTTTCTTGATAAGATTTTATGCATGTCTTTACCGTTCCCTTGTAACCATTCGTTACAAGTGCGTCAACAATCAGGTAAATTGTTTAATGTAGCGTTTCCACAAGTTGATGTGTGTGTGTTGTCCCGTCTTTCGGCTGAGGGATAACTTCCCAATTGAAGATCGAATTCCTGAAGCTCTCAGATCAGATATTGTTAACAAATTACGACCTGGAGCTCCTTTAAAGTTATTGGAAAATAACTGCAATCGCTAATAGTCCTACGAGTTTACGTATTCTTCACTTACTTCCATCATAATTGTTTGTAAACAAGCAATGAGTATTGTCCTGCTTCATGCCTGTACCCCTCGTGACCGAAAGCAGAAATGAGTTATAATTAGGCACCTAGGGTACTGATTTTAGTATGAAACTTTTCGGGATGATTACTAGCTTATATCCGAAGTTGATTTAGCAATACTATGTGGTAATAGACAAGAAAGTTGTGGGTTAATTAGGCGCGCTCGTGCTACCTCCTTTTATCATCATTTGCACTCTATAATTGAGTTTTCTTTTGATGTGAAGGAACCAAAAGGCCCGATACGTGTCTCCCAGTGGACAGCAGGATTGTACTGTTATCAAGATGAGGGAAACCTCATATTATCTGGCGTTCTGACATTTCCTATAGATTTGCGTGTTGGTCAATACCTCAACAGAAATTGAGTAAGAAAGAAGTTCACTATACTGTTAACGACCATGGTTATTGTTTGTATTGGTCCTTGTGACGGTCAGACTGAGTGTTAAAACAAGTATCTTTTCCTTACTGCTTTGCACCTCGAGGTGGACGTGAACCTACTGAAAAGATATTGTCACAAAACCATTCAATTTTTTCTTTCCTTTTGTAGTTTTTCAGGAAAGGACTTGGTGATTTCTTTGTTGGTTGTGTAATATTTGCCGAATTCAGTACGCCGTTCTTCTCTATACATGGAATCCAGAAAGAGGTTAGTTAAATAGAGTTTTAATTTTGATAACAGGATTCGTAAAATGCACTGAAAGAGTAGGGTATGTGTAACGATTGACATTTTATTATTTCGATGTATTTAAAAGATGTAGCAGATTTTGCGAAGATTTTGAAATGTGGAAGTTGCAGTGTTTGTTCCAAATTTTGATGCAATATATTCGAGGTTGTTTGATGGCATTGACGCTCCCAAGAACGTAAATCTTAGGAAGATGCACGTATCCTTTTCCGGTTTATATACTTGTCTTACGTACACGGACGTTTTGGGCAAATAAGGAAGCTATAAGTTTAGAGAGTCTTTCTGCATTAAGAGGCCAGTTGGTTGCAGTTCCTAGAGCTTTGAAGATGGTTAGTGTTAAACTGAGGATTTATCTTGAAATTCATGACTTTCCGGTAGATATATGGTTAATCTATCAATTACCTGATAAACTGGTAATCCAGTGGCATTTGCCTCGGCAATGCTGCTAAAAACGTGCTTAGAGACCTTGATCGAATGCATTGGTGATACTCGATTAACCGTTTCACTAACCATTAGTATTTGAATAGATGGTTTTCATTTTTGAAAATGGATTAATCTTTCAATTGAGGATTATACGTTAAGAATGTGCTGTTCATGAAATGACGTCAGGTCTAGTTTGAAGCCATGAGTAAAACTGCTTGGATTAGCAGCTAATTAACCTGAGAGCTAGTCCCCTAAACAACAACATATTGTAGTTGATTTGCGGACAACTGTGTAGTGTTTAAAACCTCGTATGGTTGACAGTGTTTGAGGAGATTGCTGAAGTGGGGTCCACACACGCAAAGAAGGGATTTTAACTTCTCAAGAAAGAATGAGTGAGACAATTAAATGATAGACTGTTAAATTGCAAACCAGCTTGGGATTACTAACACGTGGTGCAAGGACTACAGGAGACGAAAAGGTATACTATTTCAAGCTGGTTACGGAGCTACTAAGCAGATTAGTTCTATTTGGTTCAACTATAGTTCCAAAATGTAGTCAAGAACTACCCATAGGGTAAGTGTCGGATTGCAAGGCTAGGCTGTAGTCGCAGATTTTAAGTTGTCTCTAAAGCCTGGTTCCCACTGCGGCGTAAGGTTTGTCCATGTCGTTGTTGTTGTCCATGTCTTGCTTCAAGACACAGTGGGAACTGGTTGGCTTGTCTAGTTTTGATTGACAGCTTGCGGCGTAAGACTTGTCATCTTCTCCGCATTGTTTTTTGGAAGATTGCACTGTGGGGATCATTTAAATGAACACATAAACTGAAGTAGTAGTGAAACCTCGCGAGATCGTTTGAATCACAGTAGAAGTTTGTATCTTAGGACAGTCCTTTGCCTCTGAAGTGATAACAATCGAATCAA
>JAAAKL020001954.1:0-28212 GCA_010016065.2 Carybdea cf. marsupialis auct. non (Linnaeus, 1758)
TAGTTTACAAATTCACATAATGCTAGTAAGAATACATAGGAAGTACGTCAAAGAGACTACAGTACAGAATCACGCAAAATGTGGCAGGCGTCATAACAAAACTTGTCTAATTTATTCGAAAATCATATGCTGTTCACCAGTAGCATTTGATGCCTTATTATGTAATTTCTATCACACGAAATAGTTATTAGTTTACAAATTCACATAATGCTAGTAAGAATACATAGGAAGTACGTCAAAGAGACTACAGTACAGAATCACGCAAGATGTGGCAGGCGTCATAACAAAACTTGTCTAATTTACTTGAAAATCATATGCTGTTCACCAGTAGAATGGAGATGGTGTCTGTAGAACCTCTATAAACGCGAGGACTGGCGTTTCTTGAGCAAGCACCACAAAGTCGTTTAGTAATCAATTGTTAAAAATGTGATCGACACTCATAGATTAAAATAAGCTTAATGCATTATGGTTCACACAAACTAAACAAAGAATGGGAGCAAAAATATATTTTTATTATTTCAAGATATCTTGATTCTAAATTGAATTTATTCATAGAAAATTTGTCATCGACGTTTTGTGTGTAGTTGACTTGTATTTCAGGTGTATTTTTGACATCATCATCATGAGGAAATTTCTCAAAAATGCGAATGTTTTAGATAAAATGTCAGAAAGTTTCAAAGAGAAGTCAAAGAGATAACTGCCAATATGTAATTGCACGTTTCCACTAGTGTACCCCTTTACGCAGTCTGTTAGAGGCAGTCTATCATTTGTGCTTTTTTATATATTTACGTATATGACGACATATTTATGGAAAAGCTAGGTCAGCATTTTCTATTATTAAGCAAAAAATTGTTGAAAACATATTATAATATTTCTGTTTTCTCCGATATTGTGGTGTTTCCTTTGATGAAACTTATTCGCAAAAATATGGAGACGAGTCATCTAATTATAACAAGACTAGTAAATTAATCTTAAAATAATAAAGAGATCATTGGTCCTACAACCAAGAAAACATTTAGTAGTTTAATTATAACATTCTCAAAATCTTAACAAGAAAGTGTTTTCCAACATTGCTATTGAAAAAAATTCTGATATTAGAGAAACCCCAATAAGGTATTTCTTTTTGTCTTACACGTGATTTTGATCTTCGATTCTTGACCCAAGAATACTCCATTCTTACAGGCAGATAAGACTTTTCATCAGTTTACAGTACAAGTTACTCGATTTGAGGAATATAGTGTAATGATTGTGGGACGGTATATCCTATCAAAAGATTTAAAGGTGCCAAAAATTTTGATGCAAAGTAATAAAACCCACGTGGTTGATAGCTGTAACTAACGATACCGTGTCACTAAGCTACGGTCCCTTATCAACGAGAGACAGATTTTGATTTCTATTGTATTGTCAGCACTACACAGTTACCACTAGAGACGAAAATCGAAGGCTCGGCTATTTAGCGAACTCAACTTCAGAGATGTGGTTGTAGCTGCTAGCGTTCTATTTTAGATAGGAGAGAGAAAGAGAGAGAAATATCAAAAGAAAATGATTGTGTGTGTGTATATGTGTGTTTGTGTAAATAGCCAAGATTACATAAATGTAGGAAAATTGTGATAAAAAGGGGGTCTCCTCCTCGTCTTCACGGCTGCTACTGTCCTTGGAACCGTCGATGTTTTCTAATGACATGGCTGTAACGCTGTATTACTAGGCCAAAAAATATCAAGGATGCTTGTTTTAAAATCGTTTGAAACTAGGAACATGTCGCTTTTGTGTTAACAGACCGATTGCCTCACGCTGGTTTGAAGGAGAGTTATACTTTATTTTGTATTAAGCGTCTACAATACGAACTTGCCAAAACGTTATATCACATGAGGACGTACTAGGGTTGGTGAATTTTTTTCTTACAGTACTTTAGCTACTCTTAAAACGCCCAAGGAGTAAATCTTCGTTTTAGCTATGAGCACACTCTTTCGAAAACATGCTTTCGAACCCCTTCTTTCTGAAAATACGTTACAAGAAACAACGGCCTTAAACAGATCTTTGGATCTGGTGGCAGAGCCTCGATTATAAATTTGCATGAGAAAAGACGTTTGGCTCTAAAGCTGGGGAAGCTAGATGTCTATATACAAACAGGTTGGCAGGTACTACAGTGGCGTCTTTTATTGTTATCGAACTCCAGTTCATATGCCATATGAGATCGTTAAAATAAATTATAGCTTCCGGACCCAAATAAGAAGTGAGGCTATGGGGTTTTTTTACTTAGCAGCTGATTAAAATACCTTTTTCAATCCGAAATTCTTTCTAAAGGCTTGTCAACATCCAGTATGCTTTAGTGGGTTACAAAGGAAGTACAAAGCCAGATTGGACAGTGCAGGTACAAACCGAGACAGCCACAGAAACAGAAATAAATGTGGCGATAAAATTGAAGCCAGGTATGTGTACGATTAGTGACAAATCAGTTAGCAGCTATGTCACAACTATGCATTCTTCACCAATTGCTTTATAGATAGCTACTAAAATGAACAAAAAACAAGGAAAGCAGAGAGCTCAAGTTATCTTGGTCATTTTCAGAATATATTTACGACAACCATTGAAGTAGAAATTCTTTTACATTTGCTGAAATAGAACTTATGATGGCTTGTGATACATTTATATCATCAAAGCTTCATTGCACAAGATAATAGGAAGGCTGTCTTTGCAGTGCAGTGCAAATTTTGCCTCAAACTCTTTTTCAAAAGTACTTTTGCGCTGCTTTGTTGTTTGTTTACTTTCGCTATATTACCAGTAATTTTGCACGTCACTTATCCATATTCAAACATTGTCCTAATCTTAACTTTTTTCAAGTTAGAATTTGACACGTCATAATGTTATCTGATTTGAAACAAACTTTGATGTTGCTTAATTGAGGTAATTGGAAGTTGCAAGAGTTACTATCATTATTTTTTGCTCCAAAGTAAACCCTGCCATTCGTACAACCATCTTGACCTTTTTCATAATCTGGGTTCTTATTTATACTCCCTGTCTGCATCCATTTCATAAGATAAGGTATTAATCAAGAGTGTGTGTCACTTGCCACTATTTGAGCTTGGGCGGCGAATCTCCTGTACCTATTAGGAATCACAGAATAGTTTACTGTATCATGGTTTCGTTAGAGAGGGCAGTAACGTCGGAGAATATTTTCTTATAGATTTCTTTTGCTTTGGCTTTTCCCCTTTAACACTTTTCATTCACGCTCTCTCAGAAAAGAGGAGAAAAAAAAAGGAAAAATAATCCTCTTTCCTTAAGTTTTATCATCTGTGTGCAGTTCCCTTCTCCCTGCAACCTCTAACAACAAAGAGACCAGTGTGATATAAGCAGAAAGCAAGCGGTCTTCTTTTTATATGATTTTGCTAAGCAACCCTGGAGGGCAGCTGCTGCTCTACCACCCTTGACCCTTTCCTGATTCTCCTACGGCAAACGCAAACAGCAAAGAATTCTCCTCGTTATCTTTAAAATGAGTTTTTTAATGTCGTTCATATTACGATTTGGCTGCTAACACCTGGATTTTGCAACCCCTTAGTCAAATCAAAAGTAATTGAAAGTATAACGAATTGGGAATCTATTTACAATACGTCGCTTACTTCCATATCCTTCTTTAGAAATCTATCGGAATTGCATTGAAGCACTGCTGGATAATAAAGTTACAAGTGGTTACTTCCTACTCGATCCTCCATTTATGAATAAAATTGTTTACGTTAAATGCGATAAAGTGGGCCATGATGTCATAACTAGCTTCGGCCACAATGGAGAAGAGGAAACTAAAGTAGAAGGCTACTCAGGTCGATACAGTTATCGACGAGATTTAGAATATATCATTCCTAGAGCTATACTGGATTCATTTATCATGGGACATACCAGGTGCCGCCAGTGGGTAAAGATGAGTTGTAGTGGAGCCAATCCCAAGTATTTTAGAGTCTTGGACAAGGATGGTAACGATTTCAAACATTGGGGTAGTGGATTTAGGCAGACAGTTCAAGAGGCAAATAAGAGAAAGAGAAGAAATATCAATCCGATTACATCTGGATGTTATTGCGGATTAACAGGTAATTTTACTTTATGTGCAATTGATGCTGTTGGACACGCATGCAGTTAGTAGTTGAATTATAACGTCTTCTGGATAAACTATTAAAGCATTTAGACCTAAATTTTGCTAAAATTTCTGATCAGCATGGACGAAAACATCTTGTCTAAAGTGTGAGCTTTTAGCTAGGCATCACGCATCCAGGTTTTTTGTTCAAAATGTATAGGGGTTGCAGCCGATAACTTGGCTGCAATTTGTGAACTTCATACTCCGTATAAGATCCTTACAAGAATATGATATTCATTTGTATCTATTCAGATACTTTGTTCATCATCCCATCATAATTCTTGGAACGTCATGTAAGCGCAAGCCAATTTCAGCGTCTTATTAACATCACCAGGACGGGTTTCCTGACATCGGCAAATGACACGTTTCGAGCTGCTGATGTATGCTGGTATATCAAAGTTTAGGATAACTTCATTACAGTTAGTTTAAGTTTGTAAACTTTAATTCGTAACTTGTCCTCCTATAGATACTGACAATATAAGTTTAAACTAACGTTCTTGAAAGAATGCGTGGCAGATCATTAAATTTACACCGAAAACATAAAGACAAAACACAAAGATAACAATAGTAGTACGCTAATTGCATAAACGCAAAAAATACAGAGACATGTGATCTTGTTTGTTGGATATAATATCAAATCTTCACGATGATTTGTTTCATTCGAGTGCTATATAACGGAAATGAAACTAAAAGTAGTAGCATAAAATGTAGATATAACAATGTGCTAAGCAACGAAAATACATTCACGAAGACAAGATTAAAAAATAAATTGTTTTGTTATGCTAAACAATCATAAAAAGAAAGCGGCTAGGCCGTATGTTGAATACTAGTCTAAATAAATAAGTTTTTATGTCACTTCATATTGCTCACATTATCAAAAGCGCTCAAAATGATACGAAAAACGGGTGTTCCTGTCGTTCATGCTGTATCGCACCTTTATTTCCATATTCTGATCGCACATGGTTATGGTAAACTCCCTCTTTTTAAATTGCAACTTATAATCGGACTGTCTTTTACGAAATTTAAGCTAGAGCATGCCTCTTTGGAACTTATAATTTAATTATAAGAATGTCAAAGCTAATCGTAACTTGACTTGCAGCTTATGCAGCTGGTTGAATACTGCCAAAACATACCATTCGAGGTATATTAGATAAGTGCAACGTTTTTTAATGTTATTTCGTATCTGTGAGAGTGGCTTTAAGTTCATGTAGTTGACTGATACAATTATTTAAACAAGCATGAACAAATATTAGCGCCAAAACTTGTATCGTGTGGTATGTCATTTAATTTCTAATGCGTCAACTGTTTCTAATAGCATATTGGTAACACTGTATATCTAGGTCGGAGAGAATATCAATTTCAACGATGCTTGTTTTCAATAATTTGTAACTTGGAACGTTTCCTTTTTCCGTTTAACAATTGCATGTAATATTATGGAAATAAATAGAAAATTTCTCATCGTCGTAATGTGAACATTAAAGCTAATATGAGGATCGAAATAGACGCCGAACTTTCTAATCAGACAAACCTGAGTAACAACAGTCTTAAATAGATACTCTATCATTAATGATCTTTTGAAGCTGTTGGAGAGTTCAAATTTTCATAACTGTATTTTGCGTCATCAATGCCTTTATTTCATCATAAGGATGCTTTGCCCTTAAGAAGAGGTACAAATTTGTATCATTAGTGTAAACGTTATCGTTAAGTAGATGATTCTCAAAACATGGAAGATCTTATATTTATTTTTATTGTATTCACTCTGATAAAGGCCGAAGCCACTTCTAGGAACTGGTTACTTTTCCTTTTCGGATGACAATCTATCCATGCTTACTTTTTAATACTTACGTTTCATGCTAGTTTATGCTTCCTATTCTTGCTATTCATGCATGTAGTCCCCCCTCTGTCCTAGCTCTCGAAACATAGTTTCCCAATTCACGAGAGCAGATGACAGAGCACAGTACCTCCGGGATCGTGGCAGGCAAGCTCAAGGTCGGCTGGAACTCACGACCCTCGGAGTGTGAGTCTGACACTCTATCACTATACCACTTCTGTGTAATTCTGTGTGATCTTACTTGGATGCAAGCTAAAAAAGCATGGATCCTACAAACGAGCCTTGATGCACATCAGATGGTTTCTGATAGGTTCCTGACATGTTTCTATTCAAAGGACACACCACGAGCGCAGACTAGTACAAAGCATACTATTAAGTGACAAGTCTTGTTATACCGAATAAGGTATATAGGCGACAGAACAAAATCCTGTGGTCTACTGCATTTGAAGCTGCACTTAGGTTTAACTTATACAATAATGACACATCTTGCTAATTGATGCACGACAAAATGTAATCTATTACTTTTGATAGTGTCACCTTCCTAATTTAGGACTTTTTATACGTTGACTAGAAAAAGGGAATTTTATTGTCCTTTTCCGTGTGCAAAATATCTGATCAAATTCTCCTCCTTCAACAAACTGTAAGTTATTGTAGGGTCGTCAGATTTTAAGAGCTGACTCTTGATCTTTCTTTTTCAGAAGTGTTGCACAGGTGGTTCTGAAACAATAATATACTTTTTACACTGAGCATCTTTTAAACAGCATTAAATTCTTTTCTTTGATCTTCGTAATTCTCTTCTCGTAGAGCTCTCTCCTATCTTAATTTACTAATTAGGTCATATCATTTCTTTTTCCTCTTTGCGTCCTTCGAATCTGTCACTGAATTATTTTTCCTCCATCCACTTTCCATTGGTGTTGTCAATAACATTGCTATACCAGGGATCAACAGGTCTAATTACTCATAAAGCGATCATCAGTGGCACTTAAAAAATTTTCAAAAGAATTGCATTATATTCCCGCACATATGCTTCCGGATGGAGAGTTGTAGCTGCTAGTTGTCTAAACACGATTCTGTAGAACGGAATGTCTCCTTTAAGGCTGCCTAGACGGACGGATTTAAAATTCTGTACTTGATGGTTTATGGTGAGATGCCAGACTGAAGGAGAAGGATGATCCTACACAGGATGGGAGCATAACCAGAAATGAAGCTTTAAATCACAGGCGGACCATGTATAGGTTTTAAAGCTAATTATAATCGAATCTAGCATAAAACGATCACAATGTCTTAGCTGCATGAAATGTTGTTGTAAACCAAACAGTTATGATAAATCTAAATACTTTCTAACATCATTTTCACTGGTGTCGTCAACATAAATGTTATGGACCCTTTGCATCTCTTGTTGCTCGTCATAAATTCCCGGCTTTCAAACTATCATGTACAATATACCCAAATGGTGCTGGTGTTGGTTTATCAAACTTTATATTAATTCCTTTTGTTTGATATACCCTGGAAGCGCAGTGTATCATAGTCGAAAGACGAAGGCTAGTACCATGATGATAACCATTGACCTCTTAAAATCACTGGATGGTGCATCTTCCGTCTCGAAGCGAGGTCAGTCGTTGAACGGCGTTTTAGTCCCCATCAAGCAAAGCTTATAAATAATGTTATGTAACATGAAGGACCTTCCCGCGCCATTTTATCTAGTACTCGTAAACACAGTTCTTCTCCGCTGTTGGACACAATGGGAAGCTTGATCCAGGCATTTTAGAGATCAGTGGTTAACTCCCCTAATTAAACGTGATTATTTCAAGATTCTAAGAACAGGGCTGATAGATTAGGCCCATAGCAGTGTTGATACCAAACTTCCTTTTCAACGCTGGTACCACAGGCTTTCTTTACCAATACAAGAATATATAAGAAAATGTGTAAATGGTGACAGCAATGATGCCTTCTAACAACTTTCAATCCTTGCAAATGCTGCTATTTTAGGAAAGTGTGCTGGAGGACTTGGCGGAAAATGCAATTGCCATGCTTCAGGGAATCACATAGACGAAGGAGACATGATCGAAAATGGAAGACTTCCCATAACGGCTGTTGAAGTTGGCGACTTAGCATCTTCTGGAGAGACTCTGAAGTACAAAATTGGACCAGTGAAGTGTTATGATAGAATTCAGTCTGCAGTAGGTAAGCGTACGTTTAAAGTTATTTGACCAAATAATTTATTTCCATTTATGACATTTAGGAAGAACAATGTACGGTTTGAATAATATTTATACACGATATTGCAGTTGCCCATAGCAAGCGGTTAATGTAGAAATGCATATCCATTAATTCACCTCAGAGTAACAACAATGCAAAGTGTTTACTTTAATTTGAATATATTGTTAAATTGTATAAGAGGCGAGTGCCAACATTAAAGTTCACTAAACCAAAGCATCAAGCATAGTAAAGCAAAATCGCATCCCTGAAAAGACTGACTTTTGTCAATTCCAAGAGACCCATTGGTGTGAGAGTTTAAAATGACATGGGTTGTAAAGTTTTGAGAGCTACGTTTTGAGAGGCACTTCTCTTATTGTGAGGCTAGCAGATTCTATTGGTGTAGCTATTTTAGTCTTCTATGTGCGGAAGCTGGTGGTGATAGTCCGCATTCTTCCCATTTTGTGTTTTCTTATGTTTCTTTTCTAATGATCGTAGCCATCTACCTGGAAGTTTATAGGATATGTTGCTATTGTGGTTTCTGTGTTGTAGGATGTTTATAGTTCTTTTCTTATCGCTGTGTTGACTTTGCTCTCCAATAACTTAGTGGTTTTTGGGAGATGAAACGGTAACCCTTTGACCATCAGAAATCTTGTTACTCATCTTTGACAGCACTACGATGGAGTTCCTCATCACTGTGAACTCAACGAACGCTTGGACGTAAATATGTAACATACAGGGTAGTCTTTCCACTATAGTCGGTAGATAATATTTTTTCTTCTCTTCTAATGTAATGCTTTCTTTGGCCGAAACATTGTCATTGGAACGTTGGAAATAGTATTATTAATAGAAGAACAAAGAATCATCCTGTGTTGCTCAGAAAAGTATTAAAATGGGTTTACTGGTTTTCTTATCATAAAGAGGGCAAATACGTTGTAGAACTTCATTCTCTTCTTTTTGTCTCAGCGACTAATTTATTGTTAAGGCTCTCTTAAACCATTTCCTGGTAACCATTCAAACCAAGGACGTATTTTAGGTGTTTTTCTTTGTTATTTCAGGTCGGCTGATGTGGTAGCAACATATCTGCCCCTTTTATAAAGAGTGTCATATGATATTGTTGAAAGTAAGGAGGGTGTGGTGTGACGTGAAGTTCAGATACACTTTGGGATGTGTTGTGGCTCTGTAGATACTGACCGAAATGCTGCAATTTGACGATTCAAGTTCTTACTCCTCCGTAGTAAATATACTGTTCGGTTGCAGGTTTTATGTAGTTAAAAAGGTCTTGAAGATGTTTCTTTTAATAATAGCAAAAACACTATTTACGTATCTCTTCGGATGGCCGTATTATGATCTACTTTCGTCAAAGCTGAAATGCCTGCATGAACAGTTCGGCAACATCGGTGTACGTAGGATGGTGGAGAGGCATAGACTCGCCGTTTTCTCTGTGTGCAGATCTTACTGATGAAGAGGACGTAGTTGTTACATGTAAGTTCTCTTAGTATCCTGACGGCATCTGATCATCGCAATTTTGTTTGCGATGCCAACAAGGGGTCATTGTGCGGTGATTCATGTATAACGTATAGACCGTATTGCATTAAGATATTGGTGTATGACAAAGCCATGCCAAATAAAGCCATGACTTCATCAGATTTGAATCTCCTCTCATGAATAAATTTTGTAAATTGCCTGAAATTCTTATATTGCTTTATTCTCTTGAAATAACGGGATAGTAAAACTGATATATACATGGAAAATTTCTTACAAGCTTTTATTCTATTTTCTTAAATTTTCTATTAAGGCCTTCTACTTGTACAACCTTTGCTCCCACTTGTTGCGAATAAAGCTTTGTAATGTGACCATTTTCCTTTCTTCACCAATCTCAACATCAAACGTGTTCCTAACTACTTTTTTTTGTTCTTGGTACACACCACTATTCTGAATCGAAATTTCATGGTTAGTTTGCTATGGTTAGTTTTTTCCCCGATAATAATTTCGTATATTTTTCTCAAAAAAAGTGTAAGTGTTTTTTACCTTATCGTTATTTAGGATTCGAATTGCCTAATCCAACGTTAGCAAGCACATACTCTGGCCTTTTATGCTTAAATAAAGTGGTGACTCTTACATGCACCATCTCGTCTGCTAGTTTATACTCAGTTTACTACACATGGCTTCGTAACGACGCTATACTAGCAGAAGCTCAAACAAGCAATGTCTATCACGTTACGATAGATAAGACAAACTCTGGTTTATACAAGTGCATTGTGGTGGATAGGAATAAATTTTTGGACTACAAAATATCGACAGGAGTACAACTGACAGCAAAGTGTAAGTATTATTTTTCCCGATTAAAGGAAGCAAGATAACTGCTTCAATATTTGTACAGACGCTTAGATCAGCTTCCACAGACTTCCACTTTTCTTTTTCATGGACTGTTGAAACACGTGCAACACAACATTATTTGTGATGTTGTCAGTCATAAAAATCGTAATCCTGAAGTCTTTTTCAACATTTAAATGAATAAACCCAACATTTATATCATAATGATCTAAAATAGCACATGTATGGAAGACACGCTTTATGTCATTAATATCTTAGACAAACACTACTAATTTGTGTCAACAGATTATCTGTTTCCTTGTTTTGAATAATGAAGCTTTCTCAGCCAAATGATTATCAAGAGAACGCACTGCTGCTTAAACTCTAAAGAAATCTTCTGCAATTGTTCGCGAATGTCAGATTTTGAAGGTGATGCTTGGCTATTCTAGAGTCATATTAAGGAACTACTGACCTAATTTTACTTGCACGTCTGGGAAAAATTATTGTACTTTGATTGATTTGACAGCTGATATATTTTAGGTGACTGTTTTCGTTACCTTTGCTACATAATAACCAAGTAATCGCAATCAGGACATTTCCGGTAGGTATTACGTCATTTTCTTCTACAAAAAATGTATGAACCGAGTAAATAGTACATCGATTTGGCGTAAAAAATCTCTTTTATATTTGCTTTTTCCGATCTTCCTTTAAAGGTATAGCAAACGTTTCTCAGTCCTCAGTAGCACCTGTAAAACTGGGCACTTTCCTTGGTCAGTATTTTGGTTAAGGAACCAATACAATCTGATTGAAAATTACAGCCTTAATCATGTTTGACAGGTCTTTATGCCTTTAAATATACGTTTTAGTAAAAAACAACCGAGAGCGAAGGTGTAAGGATAAAGGTGGACTAGAGTTGCAATGAGATTTCTTTACTGTTTTTTAGGGAATTATGAATACTTAGTGTGTAGTGTTCCTTGATGGGGAGTTTTTTGTTAATATTAGGGAAAAATTAGGGCAAATGTTTTTCATATGAAACAAAAGTAGCTTTGTTTGCTACGTATCCTTCAAGGTAAGTACGCCTTTTGGGGTTGCAGGCAACAATTTTTAGGTAGAATATTTAACATGCGCTTTAAGTAGACTAGTGTCTGGAAGAAAGGATTAGCAATATGAATAATTTACTCAACGCGATTTTATTTTCACATTATTGCATTGCTATTCCTTACAGTTTAAAAAAAATTGTTGAAGATACAAAGGAAATCGCCACTTTTTCCAAGAGAGGCACTTTTGTGTACAATAATCACCTAAAAACCTTTATCTGGTTAGAATTATGTTTGACAGAGTCGCTTCACGAAATTCCAAAACATTTTCTATAAATCTATATGTGGCTTAAGCATGAAATTAGGTTTTTGTAACATGCACTCGTCCATTTAAAAAATGTAGTTAACGGTTCTGTTTGTGTCAAAGAAGGAAGGATATTTTTTATCATGACTCATTTCTGTTCTTAAGATTTATTTACTCCGAGGAGCTGAGTCTCAGTCCTCGCAATTTCGCCATTTGAAACGCATTCTTACAATAACACTTTTCCAAGCAGAATATTTTGTCGGGAGACATTTGGTGAGGCATGACACGGCAGGAAAGTCTCTTTCTGTAGAGATAAAACGAAAATTTTGAAATTCCTGCGTCAACTCATAGCTCTATCACTTCTTTCAGATATTTAATATACATGAAAAAAGGTTTGCTCGTGGCAAGAAAGGTGCGAAATGCGTTGATTAACAGATTCAGATTAAGATACCGTTTTTCCAAGGTATTGGATGCAACCAAAGTCTGGAGCAACTAAAACTCTCGGGTTTCGGCATGCATCCACTTATTTTTTATTGTTTTACTTCACTCTGCAATATAATGCTTGTCACGTTTACATTTCATACACCTAGTTATTCTTGATTGTACACGCCAGGAAATTATAGAGGAAATACTTGAGGAAATCAATTTTTTTACTTCACTCTGCATTGTAATACTTGCAACATTTACATTTCATACACCTTGTTGTCCTTGATTGTACACGCCAGGAAATTATAGAGGAAATACTTGAGGAAATTTATTTGTTTTACTTCACTCTGCAATATAATACTTGTGACGTTGACATTTCATACACCCAGTTATTCTTGATTGTACACACGAGGAAATGATACAGGAAATACTTGAGGAAATTTTTTTGTTTTACTTCACTCTGCAATATAATGATTGTTACGTTTACATTTCATACACCTAGTTATTCTTGATTGTACACGCCAGGAAATTATAGAGGAAATAATTGAGGAAATCAATTTTTTTACTTCACGCTGCATTGTAATTCTTGCAACATTTAAATGTCTTAAACACTTTCAAAGGATGGTGTAGTTTCTTAAAAACCATTCCTGTGACTGGCCATGAGCTTTTTATGATATCATCATCATTGGGCCTCTCTCCCAACCATTAATCATGACCTCCGGATGGCTTTGGCGATGTATACGATTAGATGATAAAATAAAAGTAATTAAGAAAAGTTCTTAAAATTCAATCAATTGCCTAAGTTCTTGACTTTAACTACCCATTTTGTGTTCATTGGATACCAGACTGATGTAGTGTATACTTTGAATGTATTAATCTTTACTCATTTATCTTCTCCTACAGATGCTGATACACCTGTTTTGACAATCAATCAACCGAACCCGATGGAAATATCAATACATACCGTGTTTACGCTGACTTGCTCATTTACATCAGTGAATATGGGCTCGCAGTCTTCAGAAATATACAAAGGAACAACTCAGATCGGTTTAGTTCTCTCTCACTACTCAATTTTTGCACTGGATTCTTCCTCTGGTACTTACTACTGTAAACCACAGTCTAGATCACCGGAAACACAAATCTCAAATGCAATCACCGTTCGTGTTCTATGTAAGTCTTCCTCGTATGATTTCCAACTGTAACCATACTTTTATGTTGTTTCTCAATCTTTACTGTCGTTGAATGAAAAATGACCTCGATAATTGTAACGGAAACAGATCAGCTTGTGTAAATTTATTACATTTCGTTTGCTGTCAAATTATTGATGCCGTCCACAATGAGCTTTTAAATTCATCGCTGCTCCATTTCTCGTCAATGATAAGAATCTTGAGTACTCTAAACTGAGTAACCACTACTATTTGTGCAGAACGCTACACCAGTCTGGGGTCCTAGCTGTATTGTACACAAAACACCCGAAACTGGAAAATCTAGATACAATATAAAAGAGCATGCCTGTCTTTCTGTCTGTCTATTGGTCTCTGTGTTCAGCTGTCACCTGTACACCACTGGTATGGTCAGACTGAAACTTTTTTTACGACTGTAACTTGACCCTTCGAGTGTCCTCGTAATGGAAAGGGTAGACCTGCGGGATGTGGGTTCTTGGTAGTTTCTGATAATGATGTGCAACTGAAAGTTTGTGTACACATGTGACTATGCACGCAGAGTGTCCTTGAGAGAGTTGGGTGGCCTCTTTTCTCTTTCGTGCGTTTTCAGGGTAAATATTTAATGTAAGAAATAAAGATTGTTATAAAAAGACAATTTTAAGCGTTTGTAGCTTTATTTCTGCTAACATACGAATCTGTTGAATGCAACTTAAAGTCCTGATAACAATACAGCCATAAGAAGTTGCACTTTGCGATATTTTACGACAGGCAAAGTTAGTTCCCCCGCCATACTTTGGTAACGCAACATTGTTTTAGTACTTGTAAAGAACGTCGTTGCCAAAGAGTCTCCTTGTAGTTACAAACGTATGCATTACTGGCAACAACTAAACAACTACCATTTAAAAAATATAAGGATAAGATGCATCAACTGAAAAACTTGTGACTAAAACAATTGAAAATTGAAAATAATTCTAGATAAAGTTTGTTTGAAGTTCAGTTGTTAACTCTCACCTGTAAGCTACGTTAGTAACCGAAATATTGATAACTTTGATAAAACACATCTTTGAAATGCAACTTGGAACATTATGGTGCGTTTTGAAACCCTCATAAATCTAGTTGAAGTTACGAGAAGTCCTAAAAAATGTTTCCAAGGCACCTTACAAAGGTAGCATTTTGAGTAAAGGGCCAGAAATGAAGCAAAAGTGCTGCAGAATATTCTATGTATACTTTCGAAATCACAAATTGAGACTACATTGGATAAAAACCAATATAAGTTTTAGTGTGAGTATAAAACTTACTCGGCAAGATTGAACTGTATCTTAATTCGGGACCTGAAATTAATATATTTTGCTCCAAGCCGTATATATGATACAGGCAATAAAAGAAACTGAACACAAGCTTTTTATAAAACGGGAGTTGCAAAAATGAAATGGATTGTACATGCGTAGGCGGGTAGTAGAAGCAAAGACGTCCTTCAACTTACTCCCATTGAAATCTATCAAATTGATGTTGGCCTAGTTCCACATCAAAGAATCCGAAAGGTGATTGTTGGAGTGCAAACCAAAGAGGAAAACGTTGTTACCTTTTGAGTCTTATTGAAGCGTGAACACACTTGTTGTGATGTATGCTTCGACTATGAAATGAGGAAACGCAGAATGTTATATTCCAGTATCAAGCTATCTATAATGGTATCTCAAGGTGAAATGATATTGTCAATTGCAGATAAGAGAAACATATCCTTGCAAACGAACAAAATCACCGCAGAGAATGCTGCACACCAATCTCACTCTTCAAAGTGAGAGATATGACGTCTTCATCGATCCGAAATGACATCAGCTTTAACTAAGAGATGATTAGATCGAAATTGAAGAGAAAAATAAAGCTCAGTTTAAAAGACTCGAATAATTAATCATCACACTATTACCAAAGGAAGAGAAAGTAACAGAGCAAGACGGAGCACTAAGAAATTTTATCAATCCAGTCAGTCCGTCTTTTACAGAAGACGAAGTTGTGTACACATGTTAATTGCACAAATAAAGAAACAAAGCTGTGAAACAACTAGGTCCCCGAGATAAAGTGAGACCGATATGAAAAGACTTACAGCAGAAGCTCATCAAAATTGCTCAATAACTCTGTTCTACATAATTCCATGAGGCCCGGTTCAAGGTACACTCTTCCGAATGCGAAGGCTGCTAAAATCTCATGATACTTAGGAACAAACAATACCATAGATAGTGTTTCTCACAGGGTTTCTTTACAAGCTCTACTGAATCAGGATGTTTGACTTGATAACACTTGTTTGAATAGTTTCATTACGTGATGTTAGATACCACAGGCAGTAGAATTACAAATAGTTGTTAGGTGATAGGTGTCTCCTAGTACCCGAGCAAATCTAGTATATATTAAATTTGTTTAGTAAGCGTTGCTATCTCAATTTCAAGAAATTCTGCAATAAACATTTACTTATCAATGACTTTGGCAGATTGAGGCACGAAGCGAATCCACGTCGTTGGCAAATTTCTGTGTAAGCAAACTTCCGTACCACATAGAAAGAATAGAGAAAACTGTTTGGCAATTAATAAATAATAATCATTAATAAATGGAACCTTCTTTAGGAACACTAAAAATTTGAAAAATTACAAAGCGCAAGTCGGTATAAACAGTAAGCATGCCTGATTTGTCATTGAATGGGCTTCTCAGAAACCCAAACACAACTAACAGTGCTTGGAAGCGGTTTTCGTGTAAGATCCCTTAGTGCTTTCTAGGCTAAGAGAGCATTAGCTTCCTCTTACTATGATTTGCTAGCTAGTCTTTGGTTTTCTTGCAGTCAAGGAAGCAATGTTAACATTGGAGATGAACAAATTTTTAGTCTAACTATCCAATTCCTCTGTAATGCTAATAATACTTGGCAGTGTGACTCCTTCAACACCCCCTTCTCTACGATCTACTAAACTTCACTTTTTGTTCTATCACGATGTTGCTTCAAAAGTTTTTTCTGTATATTAACTAACGATTATACACCAGCCAAACCACCCATCATCAAGCGCTTGCATTCTGTGATAGTGGCGGTTTTAGTGACTTCAAGGCCCGGGGACGAAAGCATATGCGGGTCCCTTTTTCAAAAAGTCGTTTTTCGGAAAATCCTGTAGCGCTCCATATCTTCCTATTATAAGTAGTTTGGTTAATCCTTGTTTGCAGCAGATATTTCCATCAAAGGGTCTACCAAAGATTCTTGTAAACAATATGCATCTACAGAACAACAACTAAGTGCGTGACTGATTCAACATTTTTCACAGCAGAATGCATCAAATTTTTTTCTCGTTTGAGATGGATGTTGCAGATTATTCTGAGGTAATGGCGAATGAATCCGAAAGTACAGTTATTTACTAAAATAAATTAATTCGAAGCAAAAAGATATTAAATCGTGTTTGCTTACGGTCGGTGAGTTGTAAATGTACCGGCAGTATTTATGTCCTTGATTTTACAGGTTGGCCCACAATACATGACAAATAGCAACAGATTTGACAGGGGTATCTAGGGGCCCAAATTCTCAATATAACTTGTTTGAATACACAAAACGTATTTTGTTTGAGAAGTCTGCTCTCTTATGAGAAAAATTAGTTTTGGATACCACTGTTGAATCAGGTTAACTTCTTTTCCTCGTGAAGTTTGTTCGGGGGAGCCGGAGGTGCTGGTATGTGTCTTGTATGACAAGTAAGAAGGTAGAGCGATTTCTCATCCAGTAACGGTCACTTAAAATGAGTGTTAGTATTAGATAGATATAAAGAGAAGGTCAAGAATATCACCTACTTTCGTGAATACACTCATTTTCAACAACAATTTTTTCATCTTGTTGTTTAACTTCGTTGTTTTGACTAACTTTTTAAAGAAACCGAAAATTAACTTTTTCGACACAAAAGAGCATGGAACTTGAAATTAGTTTTACCTCTTTCAGAACATGATGATGCAATACAAGGCGTGGAATACACGACAGGACGAATGTGGCATGAATAATCTGGTCACACGTAAAAATCGCGTCAAAGAAAAAACACAGGGTGCATTCATACTTTATACGATACAATAGCTTCGAATTTCTGAAGACGACTGAAATTATGTTGATTGCTTTCCTTCTTGTTTCTTTACTCTGCTTGAGAGTAAATAGTATACTTTACATCGTAAAAAGGGAACTTCAAATTTTTCTTCAGGCGAGGGGCCCCACCAGGCCACCAAAATGTGCAACGCCTTGGGCCATGGCAACTCTGGACCCCCTATAACAGCAACTATCCTTTTAGAAGCATTTGTTACATACAGAAACGTTATGTTTACTCTAATACGTTATGCAATTTTATTTGATCAGTGTAACGGAAATTATGTTTTATGTTTTGATTTTAGATATGAGAAATCTAGTACTTAATTTGAGTCCCACATCACTAGACGAAGGAGAAAGCATATCTGCCTCTTGTTCTGTCGAAAGTGTTCCACCAGCTACTGTCACAATAACAAGAGGTTCTACTAGTCTCAGTAACCCTTGGTTCCTTTCAAGTGTTTCGACCAATGAGGCTGGGACCTATTATTGCACAGCCCAGAGTTCTTTCACAAGCCTGCAAGTGACAAAAACTGTAACTGTTTATTGTAAGTATCATCTTCTAATACGATCATGCTATTTATCATCATGTCAAGTATCATCCTCTAAAATAGTCATACAAACAAGTACACCTAGAGATCTGCTTGCCACAAAAGTGGAAGTAGATTGACTGGTGCACTACAAAAAATTATTTATATTGAGGTGTTGGTATTTGCTAGTTATTGGACTATGAACATAAACATGACATTTGATTCAATTATTTTCTTTCCTTCGAAAGCTTATTTCTACACTGCAAGTGGTTCTTTATAGCCAGGTGATTGAATTGACGAGTTTATCCTGATATTGTACGTTGACCCCAACCCAAAAATTATGTTCTATTTTGTAATTTATAAACATTAATACAATCTTAACATAGTTTGACAGTTTTAATTAGTTGTAAAATTTTATGTTTTCATTTCCTTACTAGACATGAGACGTCCTGTTCTTTCTCCCCCAACCCTTTCAAATGGTTACGCAATCAATGGTACAACATTAACTTTAACTTGCCAAAAAGCATCCAACATGATCGGTGTGAAGTATCGATTTTTTAGTCACGGCAGTTCAACCGGTCCTTTAACAAGTAACGTCTATACATTCTCTGTAAACATCAACAGTGGTGGATACCACTACTGTTCCACCGAGAATGGAAACCACAGGGAGTACTCGGAACCGAAATATTTTGAAGTTGCATGTAAGTATGAAATACAGAATACTTTTGTTTTAACGCACTCACGTCTTTGGCGCTTCAACAGAGGGCAGGCGATCGGACCTTCCAAAGATGTCAGGGTAGGCGTTTCATCAGATTGAAGAAGACAAGCCAGATCAGTTTTGTTTGTGAACGACCATTTTTGTTACATTCTTTCACTTAGTGCCTTGACGTCTTTCTGATGCACTCTTTTTATGAGAAACTCATGAGAAGCTAGTATCCACTGACAAAAAGAAAATATAGCACACAAAACATGGTAGAGAAGGTGAAATTCAAAAAGTTCGCCAGAGTAGGCGGAATTCCAAAACAAGAGATCACAGGTCAGGCGGCGCCCTACCTCGCCTACCTTCGGTGACGTGCTTGTTTTAACCGCTGCTCCATGGACAACATATTTGCTCGAGGAACAATGTCCCCTCGGCGATTATAATACCTTTGTACAAATCTTTTAACAAAGTACCCTAGCACATTAAGCGTAGCTCAAAAGCAGATTAAATATCCTCGAAAAAAAATTGGCTGGCTACGTCCTGGCCTGACACGCTCATTCGCAATATTGTAAAATATAAGGAGAAAAGAGTGCTGTACCGTTGTAGAAAACTTTCATATACACCAGCTTTTTCAAAAATTTGGTTGTTTTATTTACTAAGAGCTATTGGTCAATGAAAACCAAAATTCCACAAGATTTTATATCCCTATACTTTATTTACACGGACGTAGCATTATCGAGAAGTAAAACGCAATTTTATGAAAATTTGTCCCAGGTAAAGACGATGAGAATCTAGGGCAAATTGGCATGACATTAAAACATAGCTTTTCCACTTGAAAAAGGGTAACATTTTTTTCCCCTTTTCACCTGAATCATGCAAGACGACAAAAACTAGAAAGCTTTCTTTTCACTTTAAACAGTTTCTATAAAGAAAGAGGATGATAAGTATCATTTTAAATAGTGGCTTGTTGTAGATTTTTATGATCTTGCACAAACTTGTAACGTCCCCGTCTAAGATTGTATACGCAATTAGTGGCCATTAAATACTAAAAAAGATCAAAATCAAGATAATTAAGTGTGACCAATTTTCTGTCGTCTGTTCTACTGATGATTTTTGTATTATCATTTGCACAATGGTCTCTCTATCTCCAGGCACACTTTTGTCCAGAAAAGATTTACGGAATGGAAGTTTATGATACTGGATTTATAGTACATGAAAAATACTTACAGACACGTTTCTGATGCTTAAATGTCTATAATTCCTAAATTTTACCCAGCGTACTATTGATAAGTTTTATTCTATTATTAATTTCACCACTATTCCATTGCTAAAGCCAAACAACGCCTCGTGCGTCCCCAGGTATGTCAACTAGCCTCTCTGCTTTAACCCTTATCTGCACTGACGAGCAATGGTATAGTGTTACAATTTTAAGAAAGGAGGTCCTAAAGCAAAATTCTTATTTATTGGGTTTGAAAGTACTTCGGCGGACATTTGTGAGACCATGCCTTTCGTTTTATAGTTGCTTTAAGTGCGTCTATTTGCGAGTATTGAACTTTAGCTTGGCCATATATACAGCTTGTATCTTTCCTATCAGTTTTTCTCTATGGATGCGAAGCATGAGTCCTAACCCAAAGCATGCAAGACATTATCAACGTCTTCGGTTCCTCGTGCTACCGCTTCATGCTAAACATCTATTACAGAGACAGTGTCAGCTCTACAGAACTATACCAAAAGGTAAAAGACAAACCATTGATTTTCACAATGATGTGTAGGCAGCTCTCTTTCCTCGGTCGTATGCAAAGGAAGGAAAATCAGGAAACAGGTTACCAGCATGCCCTATTCGAGGTAACTTACGGGAAGAAAAAGCTTGGAAGACCAAGTTTAAGCTACCTGAAGTACATCCAACATATCATTGGTGACTCGCTCAATATGATTCCCATTCGCAAAATGGAGGAGATGGCACAGAACAAAAAGGCTTGGAGACAATTTGTGGCCGCCTGTGCCTCAGAAGCCGAAAGATGATGATGATGATGATGATGATGATGATTATGATGATCTTTCTACCCAATTTTCCCATGTCGCCAAAAATCATGTTGACCGGTCCCTGCCATTTCCAGCAATTGTATCTATAAAATAGCTATCAACTGTAAAACCGACTTGTTCTCATTTTGCCTTATCTACCGCTATACCAATATTTCATTTTCCTGCGCACCATGAACCGCTCTCTTCACATGAATATAGTGGGCTATAACTATTGTTCTTATATTTCTCCTCCGGTTAGACAAGAAATTTGTCAACGTCCTTGTCAACACGCATACCAGCCCTTTAGCTCACGTCGATCTCTTCCTGCATTTACTAACTATTTCATCTCTACGACAAAAGATCTTAAAATTACCTATTGCTGATCTATTATGCCAAATGCTTTACTAACACTAACAAACAATTGTTCGTTGATCAGTGTAAGCAGCCATTTCCCAAGCTATGCATTCGACTTTAAGTGATTAATATATCATGCTGTGGCAGAGTTTAAACACACCTTGTTCATCAGCCAATGCAAGTTAAGCTTTTCTAATTTTCGACTCAAAATGACCAATAAAATAACTGAAAACCTCTTGTTGTGAGATGGTGCACTGTAATTTCTTAATTACATCGGATTACCTCTAGCATAAACGTTTTTATATGCCACTTGCCATTCCTCAGATAAACCCTCTCCCTCCTACATCGAAGTGCAAGGTTTTCTGTATCGTCATAATGAATACAATTCTACCGGATCAATGCATTTTGACCAAAGTGTTGTCTGCACAGAGACAATCTTTCAATCGTGAAAGACTTCAGTGCCCTTCTAAAATCAGCAGAATTGGGAACTGTTGTCTGTACTGAGCCAACATTTCATTCGTGAAAGACTTTACTGCCCTTCTAAAATCAGCAGAATTGGAAAGTGCTGTCTGCACTGAGACACTCTTTCATTCGTGAGAGAATTGACTGAAGTTCTAACTTTAGCAGGATTGGAAAGTGCTGTCTGCACTGAGACAATCTTTCATTCGTGAGAGAATTGACTGCCCTTCTAACATCAGCAGGATTGGGAACTGTTGTCTGTACTGAGCCAATCTTTCATTCGTGAGAGAATTGACTGCCCTTCTAACATCAGCAGGGTTGGAAAGTGCTGTCTGTACTGAGACAATCTTTCATTAGTGAGAGAATTGACTGCCCATCTAACAACAGTAGGATTGGGAACTGCTGTCTGTACTGACACAATCTTCGTTCGTGAGAGACGTGGCTGAAGTTCTAACTTCACAGAATTGGATCTTCTTGAAGTTTTCAGCATCAAAGTTCTCAGACGTTCAACGGCGGAAGAGACATTTGCGTGGTCCACCTGGAAGAAATTTTGCAACATTAGGTCTCGTTCTGGATGAATTTGCACTTTGTTGAAAACAATATAGCATTTTGGTTTTTCCTTGCTACTTTTTCAGAATTCCGTTTGTTGTTGACTTCTCCAACACGTTCGTTATTATCGTAAAGTGATTTTCGTCTCAGGATCTCTCTATGTTCTGACAGTCTTCTTTCAGCCATTTTTCCTTATCTTACCTTGCATTTTTTTTTCAACTGCTGGATATAGAATACTACCTTCCAACCTGATTTTTCAAAAGACGGCGGCTGTACTTTTAAATGGCTTAATAAATATTTAATTTGAAGAGTTTCAACAATAATCCAGGGTTCTCCCCCCCCACCCTCCCCACTGTCACAGCAATCCTTTGTTCGTTATCTCGTAGATACCACTATGCAGTCCCTGTAGTTTAAACTTGATATTTTTGCTTCCAGTCAGCTCCCAGTATTGTAGCCTAATAGGTAGTCGACGGTATTCCCCTTTATCAGATAGCCCTCTGATGGGCAATGGTTATCGTCTTCTTCTCACTTTATGGCTCTCCGATATTCAGCTATGACTGATCTGTCAAGCTATTCAGATCTGTCACTGGTCATCTTTCTTTTCAGATTGTGTTTCTTCAGATCTACTTCCATGTTTTTAGCCATGTATTCTCAGGCCTTCTTGGTGGTCTCCTACCAGGGATCTCCCTTTATTCTTCCCACAGTCACTCTCTCATCTCTTCCAAACTAGTGAAATTTTCTCTCCTGTAACACCACCTCCAGCTCTCTCACACCACATCTCATAGCAACCTCTGCACTGCTCACTTTATCTCTCCAAGAGATTCCTGTCATGCTTCTCAACATTTTTCTGTCGCAGCTCCTCGAGATATTTTTAAGCCTCCCTGTCAGTGCCCATGTTTCCCCATCAGATAAAAATAGAGATCTGAAGCATGACTCATATACGAGACCTCTCTTCTTCAGTGGTATGGTCTTGTTCACCATGAGTTTGGCTATCTCCCGCCAATTGCTCCAGGCTAAGGAGACACTGCTCCTCACAATAAGTGTTCAAGAATGACTTCCAGACTGCCACAGTCATTTGTCTATTGCATTACGTGCATTACTAACTATCAGAGTTGGAAATGATAAAGTTCAACTTCAGACTGAAATTGTAAAAACATTTCACAAATCAAGTAAGACTGAAGAAAGACTGATAAATTTGGAGACTATTTTAAATGAATCTGAAAAAAATCGGACACGGCTGAGATGATAAAAATATCTGCATTTAGCAAAGCTAGAAGGAAGTCATTTTCGTAATTCTATATATTACATTATCACTGTGTAATATAATCTTTACACGTTTCTTGACATCTCATTATCTTTTTAAGCATTTGTGCTAAATACTGGTGTTTGTGTTATAGTATATGTGCTTTGTCTTTATTGGTATTTAGGTCGGGTGTGATTTTTCAAATTGCAGATGGTTTGGAGGCCCCGATTTCTAGGAGGGGCGCAAACCAGCTATCGATGGTATTAGGGCCCATACATGTGTATGAACCAAAACCCCCGAAGAGGTAAACGCATTTTCCAGCTCAAACCCTTCAACAATATGCAGCCATATTTCATATTAGATTTTTTAGAGATATAATAGTGTAAACATAGAATTATATTTGAGCTTTTAATCAAGTGTACTTGCTTATAATATTGTATTTTATGAGAGATCGTCTAATATCATCTTACGACTTATTGTTTTGGGGCAGATTTGGACTCCTTCAGAGTATACCACAATACTGTTAAAGATGGAGACTCAATGCCATTCGTGTTTGGTATACTTACTGCCTATCCAGCACCAACAGTAGGTTATCATGACAGGACAACGGGGGATTCAGGGTCTTCGACTGGCAGATATATTGAAGTTCCGTACTTTCGTAGAACAGGGGCAGCAGGAAGTGTAAGAGAGATCAAAATAATGGCAACTAATGTTGTAAGGACCATTGCAACAAGCTATATCACTAAAACAGTTTATTGTAAGTACAGTCTTCATACTTTAAAATATATTTTGCAGTATCTCAACAATTTTTATACGGACGTAAATTTCAATTGATATACTTTTTTCGAAATAATATATAAATGATACTCACATTATCTGATCCTACTAATAAAAGCCGAACTTTCTCAAACTACTCCAGTTTGTCATCCTTTTGTCCAGATGGTAGCATCCATTAGATACAACAGAAATTTCTTCAGTGATCAAATACTTTCTCGTAAGTGTTCAGGAAACGTTTTCACAAATGTATTTGATAGCGTACCAAACCCTTTAAAAATTAAAATATTTTTAAATATTTACTTTTAAACAAGTGATAATAAAAAGGGATTATTACCAGACTTCTTCTATTCCGATAAATGCAAGAAATATAGATGATATTTGTACCCTTGTGTGTGGCATAAACGTTATTTTTCATTTACGTTTGCGCAAATGAGATAATCAAATAACCTATATCATTGTTTTTATTATCTCTCATGACGAAAGCTTTTAAGGATTACTAACGTGCTATCAGATAACAGTTTCGCCAAAATAAACCGGCAGCTACAGGCAATTCAAAAGGGTCAGAAATTCTTTAAGTTTAATGTCTTGACACAAAAACAAAAGAAAAACAAAAGAGTTGAAGAATTTTAGTCTATGTACATAATACTACGAAGATTTTTACATCAGTCCACAAATTTCCTATAAACAGAAACTGTTCTTTTAAGATTAAAATAAACAGAAAAATTTAAATCATCTTACTATCTCATAAACCTGATAACGTCCATTTCTAAAGATAAAGGGGCCAATTGAAACTACAAATATCTTATATATATAAATATCAATAAATATCTTATGTTCTTAAAGCAGCCCGTAGACTAGGAAGAATATACCTAGATCAGAGAAACTTCAAATTTAAATAATCTATTTTGAGCTAAAGTCATAATTTGGCAACTGTTGAAGTCTCCGTGCATACAGAATCAGAATTGAAAACAGCTTAAACAACTGCAGCTAGCCAAATTGCTCCGCATATCGGATGCCAGAAGCCATCTTGGGTCATCAGGAGAGAATGCGCACCGTTTCGGGGCCTACCTCTCGACGGCTTTTCTGTGCACCGGACCCCCTCACTGGTATCAGGAAAGCCGTCGAGAGGAAGGCCCCGAAACGGTACGCATTCTCTCCTGATGACCCAAGATGGCTTCTGGTATCCGATATGCGGAGCAATTTGGCTAGCTGCAGTTGTTCAAGCTGTTTTCAATTCTGATTTTGATCTTCCAAGCTCAAGTGTATGTCGCCTTCAAGCAGCTCTGAAGCAATGACATTGCTGTTCTTTCTACGCTGAGCACAATTTAGGGCATTTTTTTGTTAACATCTCCCTTTTAATATTTTACTAAAAAGACACTTCAGCTGCAATGGGTTCGCAGAGATACGTTTTCTTGTCTAATGAGTTGTCTTTTGAGAATCATTATAAATCTTACATATTCTTACAAATTACTGTAATACTGTAATACCAAATACTAAAATTAGTGAAATATTTTTGGATAAGAGGACTCTACTACACAGAGACGGGAAAGGGAAAGCAGATTAGGGGAGAAGGGGGGGCTCAAACATAATTTTTTACGTCCAACTAAGGTGCCGTTGTTTCCTGTCTGGAAAAGTACAGTATGCAGAAGCAAAACCTGTTGTGTGTCTCAATGTGCATGTTTTGCTGTACGTGTGACACCGACTGTCTCAATCAATTCCAATTTTAATAAAGCTCAGAAGTGGTCATGGAAAAATGTGAGAGTTGGCAAATTTTTTCCCCGCCCCCTATCCCCTGCTCTCCCATCCCCACTACTAGGGAGAAAATGACCCTTCTAGGTCAAACTGGTAGCGTCTACTGAGGTAGTAGGAACTCATTCATTCCACTATTCCTCCAATTTAACTTTACCACACATCCTATTTCCTCTCTATTTACACAAAAGTTCGTAATGAATTACTATATAAAAACTATGTCAACATTGTTGCCAATTTTGACTGTAATGATGCTGATGGTATGATCTTCGTACTCTTTGACTATTGTTAGATGATTTCTTTGTACTGCATTAGAAATTTCTATCTGCCTGTCGATTGTCAATGCAAATGATCTCGTGCAGAACGACAACGCTTTTCAGTCGAATTGCTCACAAGTATACAGACAAAAAATCATTGTTAAGATTGCATGTGTCTTCTAGATCTTTAAAAGATTGAGCTATTTCTATTTAATTCCAAAGAAGTATTGAAATAGAGGTACTTCTTCATTCTCATAACTAAAGGCTTTAATTATGTAAACGCAGTTTTGAAATCTGGAATTTTTGCACCTTAATCACAACTATGAAGACATCTTTTGTCGATAATTCTACTTAGCACAACCCCACGTATTGCCCCCTACCATGTGATGTCTAGATCTGTAGTTTCTTTTCTAATCTGTTAGTATTTTATTGTGTTTCTTAAAGTACTTATTGGGCTTCTAAATTCGCCATAAGTCATCAGCTTTCTTATATTTTCTCTTTTTAATTGAAAATTTTGAAAGCCTTAACTTTCAGCAACGGGACATATCGTTGCTTAGTAAATCAAATATCACATTAATGGAGGCAAAAAATAGGAAATTGGTTGAAATATTGGAAAATCCTAACTAGTATTTCTAATCTATTTCGTTTTTCAATTCAAACAGACATCCATAACACATGTAATGGGAAAAAAGAAACAAGTTTGTGTGTTTATGATATGCTTCTCAGAATTTGTGGCCAAATCATAAACTGAAGACGGGCTATTACCAGGTGAAAAGGAAAATTGAGTTTTCTACCATTATCTGAAATGAGGTATTTTGCTATTACTCTCAATGTATGAATGGTAAAGCTGTACTCCATGATCATGATTGACGTGAACTCAAAGCAAAATGTTCCTTTAAGTATGCCTTGATTAAAACTACTATAAAAAGAAAACATCTGCCTAACATATCTTGATATTACTGGCAGACCAATCACGTTTCAAGCACATGTTTCTAAGGAAATTGGGCTACGAGTAACGCCGGATTTACTTCTTTTGACGACGCACTGCAACGCTGTCTAAGAGAGTAAAACAGACCTTGCCATGCATTCTTATTAAATCACAAAAAAGAGAAGTTTGTTAAAGAAATAGTCACTACCTTACATTTGAAAAGAAATAGAGCTGAGAGCTACTTATAAAGCAGTGAAAAGAGATAGACAGAGATCGTATGTCGACAATTGTCAGACTAACATGTGGAAGAAACTTTGATCGCGGAGGTGATAGTGAAGATTCAATAAAAGCTGCTGAAGAAGGAGCTGTTAAAATGAAAGTCATTATGATCTATGACGAGTAAGTAATTTTTGATTCTATAAATGGTGCAGGATGTTGAAATCAAAGCTGGATTTTATTCAAATAATAAAATATGTGAATAATTTCTACCTTTAACAAATTCAGTGTAAATTTCCTAGATCGTAATGTACCTTTCCGCATGTTAACTTTAATGAGAACTTTGTAACTTTACGCTATTCTTAATAAAGTAATAAAATGTAATTAAAAAGAAATTAAAAGAAAAACACAGTAAAGAATAAAATGGTGTATAGAACTGTTAAGAAACGAACAGTGCACATTGACAGATTAAATACTGCTGCACATGGATAACCATAACAAGTATCTTATGTGTTTCACGAAATCTATTTCAAGCAAAGCAGATGCAATATTTGCTCTCAATAAATGGCTGACATATTCTTGGTTTATAACCTGATAGTTATTTGATCCTTACTTTACAGACTTTAACGGTTTCATCACATACTTTGCTTAAATTTTATGCTAGTACCAATTTTATTCATAACGTTTTTCTCTACAGAATTTTTTATGCATAGAATAAGGAAACCAGTAACATGTTTTCTGTTAAAAAAATTTAGAGACGCCTGTATGACTACAAGATTGGAGCGTAAAACAAAACTAGATATTAGTACAAACTTTGTAAATTATAATACAATAAATGTCCATCATACTCTGCTTTAATTTATAAAATATAAAATCATATAGCTGGTATATTTTGCTAGCAATGTAACACCAGGCGAAGGGCATAATGCCATTGTTTGTCATACAGAA